>CABHPH010154351.1:7041-22321 GCA_902168325.1 Peromyscus nudipes
TCCCTCCCTTCCTTCCTTCCTTCCTTCCTTTTTTTTTGAGAACTGTTTAGTTCATTTTCCCATTTATTGATTGGTAGTTATTGTTTTTAATTTTGATGTGTGGTTTTTGTAGTTCTTTGGAGTAAGCGCTTGTCTGCAGTCCAGGTAGCAGGATTTTCTCTTATTCTGCAGGCTGTCTGTTCACTCTGCTGATAAAAGTATGTTTTGCTGTGCAGAACCTTTTTAGCTTCATGTGACCTCATTTGTTAATGCTTGGGGCTATTTTCCATGCTATCAGGGTTCTGTTGAGAGTTTTTTTTTTTTTTTCCTATACTGTGTCCTGAAGTGTTTTCCCTTAGCAGTTTCCAGTACTTCTAGATTTATTTATTATTTATGTCTATCTGTGTATATTTCTGTGAATGTATGACGTGCATGCCCACGGAGGTCAGAAGAGGGTTTCAGACCCCCTGGAGCTGAAGTTACAGGTAGTTGGGGGGGGCTAGGAAACAAACAAGTCCTTTAGGAGAGCAGTAAGTGCTCTCAACTGCCAGACTGTCTCGCCAGCCCCCTCTTCTTAACCTTAAGGAAGCAAGACTGACCACAGCCCTCTGCTTTCTCTGACCCCACTTCAGCTCTGAGTCACAAGGGAAGACAAATAGATGTTGGAGTTAAGCAGAACTGGATCGCAATGCTAGCTTTGTCGCCGACGAGGCGAGCATCCTTCGGCAAGGCACTTACCATCTCTGCAGCTAAGTTGCTTCCTCTATAGAAAGAGCAATAAGAAAGCCTGATAAGTGTATCGGAATCCATATGGGATCACAGGAAATAGTGAGCCCTGGGCGTATGTTAATATCCACACTCGGCAGTCACCTCCCATTGCCTACCCTCTGCATAGACTGTTTCAAACAAGGACCGTGCTTCATGGAGTCTATTCTGACGGGCCATGTCAGATAGCTCGGTTTTCTCGGTAATCAATTTAGATGCTCTTGGATGAGCTTCCTTGAGGTTTTGATTTGGCCATTGGCAACCCTCACCATTCAGCTGCTGGGACAGTGTCCCCCTAATCAGAACCATCTCCTGGTTTTATTTGTTCGTGGTTTCATCTCTTAAGGAAACCAAACCCTTAATTTCATTATTCATATGAAAGTTTTAAATGCACCAGTTCCTTGCTGCTTTGGGCCCTAGATTTTCCTGGTGGGGTCATGAAGGAAGGGCCTGAGACATGGGAGAGCAGGAGGAGCAGAGAATGCATGAAGACATGACGGGGGTGGGGGGGAACTCAGCTAACTATTCCTTGAGAATTTAAGACCGAAGACGTGCCCATTTTATAACCATCATTTATCAGGGGCCTCTGGCATCTTATTTAGCTCAGAGAATGCTGAGTTTTGCAAGAGTCTTATTGGTAGTTATTATGATGGAATGGTGAGGTGGGTCAGTGGGGAAGGCACTCACCATCAAGCTAATGTCAAACTGAATTCAATCCTTGGGACCCGTGTGGTGGAGGAGAGAACTGACTCCTACAAGTTGTGCTCTGACCGCTGATGCACCGCCCCACCCTCCACATACAAACAAATAAATATAATTTTAAAAGAAGAAATAATGAAGATGATAGCTAGGTCTATTCTGAAGTAGAGGAAAAGATCGCTATGAAAACAAAATGTAATTGGAATTACGGATATATTTCCATTTAAATATCTGTGGCTCGAGCATAAAAATAGCTTTTCCACTGTGGAGCTCGGCCAAGGGCTTTGTGGAAACAGCGCCGAGAATCTAATGCAACACAGCCACGACCCAGGAATTCAGAGGCAGGCTGACACATTGGCTGCTGCTCATCCCTTGGAACGCTTTCCCTCCTAGTTCACTGCAACCCATATTCAAAGCCAATTTGGAGGGTTAGAAAAGTAAAAATGAAGTTACAAACCTTACCTTTTTCTTCCTCCCTTCCCTTCTTCTCCCCTTCCTTTCCTCCCTTCTTCCTCCCCACCCTTCCCTCCCCCTCTTCCTTTCTGAGACAGGATCTTATCGCCCATCATGGCTCATCCTGAACTCCTCTTCCCTCTGCCTTCTCCAGAGCTGAGATTATAGAAATGTACCACATGCCTGGCTCAAACCTTGTTTGTGTTGGCCTCGTGTTAGCATGAATACAAACAGAGAAATGTTTTAATCTTCAACTCTTTACACCCAGAATCCTGCCTCCGTGCGGCTGCAGGGCCTGTCACTCATTTGTGGCTTGAAGCAGACCCTCACACGTGTTGTGAACATCCCAGTGCCTTTGCTAGGCGTGGTTTGGGTGTCCAGTCCTGGTCGTTCTAAATAATGCCCATCAGGTGCTCCTAATTGTAAGAAAAAAAATTATCTTGTGGGAAAAGTGATCGGAGCTCTTCTGAGAATAAGGTGGTAGAGTCAGGGTCCTCCGAGAAGGTGCAGACTTGCTGGGACTGTCATTTCCTCCAGTGAGAAGAGAAATTCCGTTTGCCTGCTGACATCATCCTCGTTGTCAGCCATCTTTGAGGGTGAGCTGTATATGTGCTGGATCTGGGCCACCTTCCACAGCCCCCTGCTTGTCAGGGTCTGCCTCCTCCTCACCCTCACGTCCCCCTCTTCTGCCAGATGTTTCTACTTAACTGTTCACATGTGCACATCCTGTGCGCCAGCCTCCCCGCCAGCCCGCCAGCCCGTCTGTCTGACAGGAGGGGGAGCCTTCCCCCAGCTCCCACGGGGGCACTGGAGAGGCTGTGTAACTTTACTTGCAGATGTGCAGCTTCTCCTCAGGCGCTCACACCTTTGTTCGTTTCCTAAACTGCCTGAGCTGTTGATTCTCCATCCAGCAGCTCACCCAGCTCCTTAGCCCCTTCTCTTCTAGGACTTTCCTAGTTGTCTTTTTTTTTCTTACTCTGTGTTGCTGGAACTTCTCACTGCTTCCTGGCCCTGGACTTTGCTTTGCTTGGGACCATCTCACCACCTTTTGATGTATGTGGCCCAGCCACTCAGCCACCCCTTACTGAACCACTGCTCTGTGCGTCTGTTAGCAGTGGTCTCTGGGACAGAGTCCCTGTGGGGCGTCTTGAGGAGTTTGGCAGAGTTTTGGAGAAATTGTCCCCAAGCTGTGAGAGATAGACGATTTCTTCTTTCTTCTTTTGTTTTAGACTTTGAATAGAAGCATGTAGGGCAAGACTCATCAGGTCCAAACCCAGCTTCTCTCGTGAAGTCTCCACCCACCTCTCCTACTTTTGACCTGACCCTGGCCACCCTCCCTTCTGCCCTCAGTACTGTTATAGCATGTGTTTCAAAATCTCAGTCTGAAATCTGTTTCTCTCTCTCTCTGTCTCTCTCTGTCTCCCCCCAACCCCACACTCTCTCCAGGATCTTCCTATGCATCCTCTCTTGACCTGAAACTCTTTTTTGGTTTTTCGAGACAGGGTTTCTCTGTGTAGCTTTGCGCCTTTCCTGGAGATGACTTGGTAGCCCAGGCTGGCCTCGAACTCACAGAGATCTGCCTGGCTCTGCCTCCTGAGTGCTGGGATTAAAGGCATGCGCCACCAACGCCCGGCTTGGCCTGAAACTCTTTATATAGACCAGGCTGGCCTCGAACTCACAGAGATCCACTTGCCTCTGCCTCACTGGTGCTGAGATTAATGGCATGTGCCACCATGCCTGGCTGTTGTTTATTTACCCCTTTTTAAAATATTTTCTCTGGCTCCTCACAGTATTTAGGATAAAGTTCAAGTTGTTATTGTGGTGTCCTTGCCCACCCGTGAGCCTTTTTGGCGTTGCCTCCTGTCTCCAACTGTGCCTCTCCAGCCAGAGTGGGCCTCTCTCGGCCTCTGTCTTGCTGATGTTTTGCCTTATCAATTATGTCAACCCGGGCAGCTCAGACACTGTCTTAGTTACTATTCTATGATTGTAAAGAGACACCATGACCAAGGCAACTTAACAAAAGAAAAACACTGTGGGCTTCCCTACAGTTTTAGAGGGTCAGTCCATTGTCATCAGTCATGGTGGGAAACAGATAGGTGTGGCACTGGAGCAATAGCTGAGAGTTTTACATCCTGATTTGCAGGCAACAGGCAGAGAGAGAGAAAGAGAGAGAGAGAGAGAGAGAGAGAGAGAGAGAGAGAGAGAGAGAGAGAGAGAGTGCCTGATGTGGGCTTTTGAAATCTCAAAGCCTACTTCCTCCAAGAAGGACACACCTCCCAATCCTTCCCAAATAGTTCCATTCCCCGGTAACTAAGCGTTCAAATATATGAGCCTATGGGGGCCATTTTTATTCAAACCACCACAGATGCCCGACTCTTCCTGAAGTCTTTCACAACTCCCAAGGGACAGGAGCTTCAACCGCCCTCCCCTCAGTTATGGACATTTAAAAACTTTCTTAACGATGGATTTATTTTGTGTATGTGCGTAGGCACACATGCAGAGGTCGGAGGACAACTTGTGTGAGTCAGTTCTCACTTTCTAATACGCAGATTCCTGAGATTGAACTGAGGCCATCAGGTTTGGTGGCAGGCACCTTTCCCAGTTACGGTTATTTGTCGTCCACACCGCCACCGTTCTGGATGAGGGCCGAGGAACCCTGCATTTGTCTCTACCACGTTAAGTTAGCACTTGAGGGTGGTCCTTACTGGACAGAGAATTCTCTGATGTTGCATACTGTGAGTGCTTTCATTTTAAGGGTGCTGAATAGTCATTGTTGAATGTGCTCATGCACGAAAGAGTTAGCACGCATGCACGCACGCACGCACGCACGCACGCATGCACTGCATGAGCACCCTCCCCAAGACACAGATCCCTAGGGGAAGATTATTTCGACTCTTAAAATTTTTTCTAAACACATATCAGTGTCTCAGTGGGTTACTGTTTATATAAAAGTGGACAGAATGCATAAACATGCAAAGCAGGGAAAATTTAGCCCCAATCCTACTCAGAAGACAGGCACAACATAGCCTTGCTCCCACTTGACGACAATAGGAAGAATATGAAAAAACAAAGCTAGCTCACATTCATCTTTTTAAGCTGTATTTTCCTGAGATCGACACTCTACCTTTCTGGGCCCCTCTTGCTCTGTTTGTCAAGGGAAATTCGAGAAAACACAGTCCACAATGCCTGTTGAACATTCTAGAGTTGTCTCCTAAAGACAAACAACTCGCTGTCCTCTGTTCAAGTGGAATGACCTTGGGGCTGTCCACTGTTGGCCTCATGACAGTCCCTCAGCTTTGGACTGCAGTGGGGCAAGAGGCCCATGGTTGTAGAGCGAGCACAGAGTTCATGGGTCGGCTGTGTGAGACGCTGGGCAAAGCAGAGGGGGCAGCCGTGTCTTGTGACAGGGCGAGGTTAAGGCTCATGGCGGTGTGTGGTTAAGCCTAGCCACTGCCCGAAGGAGGGTAGAGGGGGCTGGGCAGTGTGCTGCCGGGGACAGTCTGAACACTCTGCTCTGACGAAGTATGGGAAGACCCAGTGTTGGTCATCATCAGCTCCTTTGGGTTAGCTGAAAGGTGGGTGAGGGAAGGCTGTTTAAAACCCAACGTAGATGGATCCTGGAGGATGCATACACTAGAGTTAATGTGA
This sequence comes from Peromyscus nudipes, assembly GCA_902168325.1. Taxonomy (NCBI): domain Eukaryota; kingdom Metazoa; phylum Chordata; class Mammalia; order Rodentia; family Cricetidae; genus Peromyscus; species Peromyscus nudipes. The sequence goes on from CABHPH010154351.1 coordinate 12,586, forward strand.
GAGAGGAGAGTTTAATCCCGTCTAAATGAGAATGAAATGAACTCACACAATAATAAGGTTTCTATCACTGAGAGTCTATACAGCTTCTGGCTAATTCCTCAGGAGGGATGTCCTATTAAAAATTCCTAGCCAGGCAAGGTGGCTCATGCCTTTAATCCCAGCACCAAGGAGGCAGAGACAGGAGGCTGGCTGGGGCTCAGGGGCCAACCAGCCTAACCTAATTGGTGATCTCCAGCTCTCTGTGAGAGATTCTGCGTCAGCAAACAGGTTATATTAGTCACCTTTCTATTGCTGTGATAAAACACCACAACCAAGGTCACTTAAGGGAGAAAGTGATGACTTGGGCTTATGGTTTTAGAGGGAGGAGAGTCCCCAATGGCAGGGAGGCGTGTCAGCAGGAAGGAGGCGTGTCAGCAGGAGGGAGGCGTGGCTGCAGGAGCAGGAAGCTGAGAGATCACATCCTCAACCACAAACACGAAGCAGAAAGAGGGACTGTGGAAGTGAAGCAAGACTGTGACCTCCCAAAGCCCGCCTCTGATGACCTATTTCTTCCAGCTAAGCTGTACCGCCTTCCCAGACTGAGCCACCAACACGGACCGAGTGTTCAAATGAGGTTTGTTTCTCATTCAAACCACCACAAAGGCGGAGAGCGCCTGAGGACTGACACAAAAATTCAAGTCTGGCCTTCACACGCATGTGCACACAAGTTGCCCTTTGGCTTCCACATGTGTGCTGCGCGCGCGCGCGCACACACACACACACACACACACACACACACACATACACACACACATACACACAGAAATTCCTGAATTATGAACTTGGAATAAGTTAAGGGTCTTTTTAAAAAAATTTTAATTCTAGGAGACCCCCCCCCTCCCTTATAAGATGAACTCTCAGATCTCATGCCTCTTCCTTTTGTGACGGGATCTGGCGAACCTTGCTGTCCTGGTGACTGGCCTTTGGGGACTCTAGTCTCCCCCCCCCCCAAAAGCAGAGCTCTCTGAGTTGGACTTAGTGTGTCAGTACATGGCCTGGCCAGGGTTCTCTGGGGACATTCCAACACTTTGTACTTGCGGTGAACGAGGCTTCCTGCGCTGAGCTGAGCTGTACCTGTGCCTCAGATGATGCAGGCCTAGTTTGCCTCCCTTCAGCTTGTCTCTGCTGGATGAGTGTCTAACCTAGACCCTGACTCTCAGACTTGGAGTGTCCATTCGAGGAACCGCCCTGGTAGCTTTCTTAGCTTCCTCATCTCCCCTGGCTCTCCTCTCCGTGCTAAACAGTACCACACTTCTACATGTCCAGTCTTTATTTTTTCCGTCCCTCAAGTTCTTTGCCTTCCCAGTTTGGGTAGGAATGTGGGTGACTTGCGAGCTCCATTGTGCACACGGAGAAAGATGCCCAGGGAGGGGTCATGTGGAGCGCTTAGTTTACTGGCAGAGCGACTGGGCCAGGATGCAGTTTCCCCCACCGGCCTCTGGCCTGGACAGCACGCTCCGTTTGCTAACAGCACTGGATTCACACTGCAGCAAAGCCTTTTCTCTCTGTGTGGTCATCGTACCAGAAGAATTTGCTCGGGAACCATTTCCAGGCTCTTAGAGACACAGAGTCTGAGTCCGCACGGAAGCCAGATAACAGCAGCGCATCAGTAGCTCCCGAGCTTCGGACTTCCAAGGCCACACCCATCATGCTGTGTAATGCTCCCCAAAGTCCCCGAAGGTTGAAAGCCTGACATTTTACAATCAAGACCCGAGGTAGGTGAAGGAGACCTGAGCAGAGTTGCTGGTTCCTATCATAAGCCTTCCCGGGAGGTAGCCACTCTTCGGGAAAACCGCGAAAAGGATGGAGCTGTTACTGTCTTGTGTGAAAGGCAGTGGGGAACCTGGAGGCGGACCTAGGGTTCTGGGTGTGGCCGTAGGTAACTGATGTGGCATTTGGAGGCTGGGAGACACAGTAGAACTGATGTGGTCCCTCTGTAGTGAGGGAAGACTGCTTGCTGTCCGAGGCACAACAGGGCAATGTTTTGTAACTCAACCTGGGTCATCCACTTCACTACCCTCCATGCTCTGTACCGTTCCAAGGATCAAGCCCCGTCCTTGACCCTCTAATGGGAAGATGAGGCTCTACTGCCCCTGAGCCCTGGGGAAAGCTGCACAGGGATGCTAAATATGGACGCTCATCCTGTTGGTTTAGCCTGGACCTTGCATGTCTCCCTCACCAGGCCTCCACCCTTGTAGCCAGCGGTGGCTGCCCACCTGGTTCTGAGGCAGCGCTGTGAGAGCCTGTGCTGCCGGGAGATGAATTTCCCTGGCCATCCATGCTGTGGCAGCCCCCTTTTCCTTCCCAGAAATAAACAGCTGCTCCCCTGTGAGTTCCTGGGTATAGTCCTCCACTCCTAGAGATCTTGTGAGGCACTCTGGGATCAGTGGAAACTTGCCTGGTGCCAGGATCTTTACCAAACGTTTCCTGGACTCTAGGTCCTTAGCCTACACTGGGACAAGGAACCCAGATGTGAGGAAGACCCCTCAGTCCCAGGCCTGAGTGGAGACTTGAGGAGACACCCAGCCTTTGGTAACAAAGTGTTTTTGGGAGCTCCAGCCTGGATTCTGGGCCAGTCACCTGCTCTGAGCTTTCCTGGGAATGCCCTGTGCGTCTGCCAGACTCACCAGGTCCTGACAGCTACCTTGGGACTTTGCTGTCCTAGCCTTTGACTGCACCGATTTAATAACTATTGCTACAGAACAGAGAGGTTTTCATCAGTGGTTGGATAGAGGAGCAAATATGGTATATCCACACAGCACAGTATTATGCAGCCTTAGAAAGGGATGGGATGCTGATACGTGCTTCAGTATGAATGAGACTTGAAGACTTGCTAAGAGAAATAGCCGGACTCAAAGGACAAGCAGTGTAAGGCTCCAGTCATGATCGGTCCCAAGAGTAGTTAAAGTCGCAGAGAAAGAAACTGAAGCGGTGGTTACAGGGGCTGGAAGAGGCAGCATGGGGTCACTGTTGCGTTAGTACAAAATGTCAGTTAAGAAAGATAACATCCTGGGAACGGATGGTAGCAGTAGGGGTGTGTGTGTGTATGTGTGTGTGTGTGTGTGTGTGTTCTGTATGTTGGTGCAGATGCACATGTGTTACCATGTGTTTGGAGGTAAGACCTTTGGGTGTTGGTCCTTGCCGTCCATGTTGTTTGAGACATGGTCTCTTTGCTGCTGCATAAGCTAGGCTTGCTGGCTCTGGGACTTTGGGCGATTCCCCTGCCCCAGTCTCCCACCTCCTCGTAGGGGCATGTTGGGATTAAAGGTACTTGCACTATTGTGTTTGGGTTCTCAGGACTTGAACTCAGGTCACCAGACTTGCATAACAAGCATTTCACCCACACATCCATCTCCCCAGCCCACAGATGTTCTTATGTGCATTGGTGTTTTGGCTGCATGTATGTCTGTGTGAGGGTGCCAGATCCCCTAGAACTGGAGTTACAGACAGTTGCAAGCCACCATGTGGGTGCTGGGAATTGAATCCAGTTCCTCTGGAAGAGTAGCCAGTGCTCTTAACCACTGAGCTGTCTCTCCAGCCCCTCCCCCCAGATGTTCTTAGTAACACTTAAAAATGGTTAAATGGTAACATTTATGTGTATTTCACCACATAGGCATACAGCACAAAAGTAGAGGCTTAGAGTTTCTATACTGTCTTCTGGGTCTGTGGATGAAGTGGGCTCAGCTGGGGGTCCCTGCTCAGAGACGCCCCTGTGACTGCAAACAGATGATGATGGAGAATGTGACGCTGAAGGCGTCATTATCTGTCGGGACACCCAAACCTCTGCCTCCATGCCTTTGTCCCAGGGCTTCAGTGAGCAGGAAAGTGACATTCTCCCTGTGCTCTGAACCCTCTTCCGCCATACTGCATCTGTTAGAGCCACTAGGAGCCAAGCAGATTCGAGGTGACAGGAACAACCTTTCCCAATGGATGAGGGGCAAGGTGACCCTTGGAAGAGCGAGAGTGAAGTTGTTCTTGTGGTCCTTCATCTTGGAGAAGCCACCAGCCTACAGCATGCTTGCTGGAGTCCTTGAGAGCTCAGGCAGCGAGGCGCCCACTTCTCAGTAGGCCCCTTTTTGAGGGAGTGAATCCTTATGGTTTATGGGAGTTTGAAGGCATCTAAGCAGAGCTGTTAGAATGCCATACCCTTTCTTACCATTGGCCTACTGAGTCCCAGGCCCAACAGCATGGGGAACTAATACAGGGGGTCCTCTATGTGAAATGAGGAAGAGAAGAATAGATTCATGGTGGGGCGATGGGTGTGGGAGGAGCCCAGAGCTGGGAATAGGGCTGGCCAGCGGCTAGCGGTTCAGCAATGAAAGCTGGCTGAGCCTTCATTCTGCTGGGCTCGATCTGTTAGGAGCTTATGGGTCTTGCTGGGCAGGGCCATGCAAAGGCACCTGGGGTGGCCTTCAGACAGGCTTCCTGAGCAGGAATCACCCAGAGTTCAGAGGCAGAGCCTGCACAATCAGAATATGAGCTCCATGAGGTTAAACAGAGGTTAATGGGGGAGCCCCTGTTTTGGCAAATCCAGCCATTGGTGTCCGGTTACACACATCTGACCTATCTTTCCATGCAAAATAATTTCAAAGTCTTCAGTACTTTCTGAAATATGATACAATTAACATATGCTTTGTAAGTGTTCCCCAGACCTAGAAATATGGATATTATTAATATCCAGATTTGGGACCAAGACATCAATGGAGGCTGATCTTTGATGCCTGCTTTGTAACTGGGTCCCTTAATCAATGCTTTTAAAAACAAGATCTCTCATTTTGCCATGGCTCAAGCCACTACATATTCATGCACATTTGTGGAATTCCATGGGGGTGTTGGGGACAAAAGCAAGCACAGTTTTGTTCTCTCATTTGGTAGGTGGAGCTGATGTATAGATGTGGGTGTTTCTGGTCAGTAACAGGCAGGTCTGGCCCTGGAAAAGACTCAGATTCATTTCCTGTGGGACACACATGCAGCCATGATTACCCCAGGACCCACCTTAGTGATGATCAGCACAGGTAACTGATTTTGTTCCCGGGGTGACTAAGGCCACATGGTAGATCTTCACACTGGTGTTGACGGACACAAGACCCAAGTCAATAGAAACATGGGCAGAGCCTAATCACCATTTGGTTGACGGTTGTGTCTCTACCAGACCAGACACTTCTCCCCTTGAAGTAACTGCCTGGGTCAGGGAGCTTGGCTTGCCATCCATTCGCAGCCTTCCATGGGTGTTAGCAGAGAACAAACACATTTTATCCTCCGTTTGTTGTTTTCTTTGGCTTTTCTGCCAGGCTAGACGCTGCTTAGGAGCAGCATCCTGTAGCGGAGGCCATCTTTGTGGTCTCCCTTACTGCCCCCTCACAGATGCTAACTGTCCCAGCTGCTCAGTGCGTTGCAACAAAACTCCTTACCTCGGGAGAGCTCACACATAGTAGATACTGCTCACAGCCCTGGAGGCTGGGAGACCCAAGATGAAGATGAAGATAAGCTTGATGTCTGTGTTCCGAGCTTTCACAGGGTAGAACTTCACAAACTCCGTAGGGCCTGTTTATAAAGGTACCCAGTCACATCATCAAGAGGAGGGACTATCAGGACATATTCACCCTTCCACAGGCCCCATCCCTCAGTGCTGTCACACTGCAGATCAAATTTCAGAATAGAGTTGGATGTGTGATGGGAGGCAAGTGTTCAAATACAGCTGTAACATCATCTCATTTCTCATGCGAGGAAACTGCACCCCAGGATGCTAACACTGAACTCTCTAACTTTACCTGTTACGGGCCAGGCATTACAGGGTCTGTGGTCTCTGGGGTGCATAACTCAGAAGCCAGAACTTAGGGGGAGCACTGCAATCTTCACTCAATGAGAAGCCGGGGTGTATGTGGCACATGCATGTACCAAGACACAGTGCTACGCCCAGCCTCCAAGGGGTGGCGTCTTAGATGACTGTCCCTGCCAACCACAGTTCTTAAGTCACACAGGCTGCTCACAGGTGAGCAAAGTTTGCCATGTGTCAGAGGAAAAAATCCATTTTAGAGAATTAAATATCCTTTCTGGACCATTTAGCTCCTTGGCTTTTCTCAAAAAACTAAAACAAGTACATGTTAATTAAGACAAAGTGTTTTTATACTATTTATATCAATTTTTATAGCAAAAGGATTGATTTTGGTTACCCCCCCTCACACTAAAATTTTCAGTCTGAGGCTGGCGAGTTGGCTCAGTGGGTAAGACAACTTGCTGCCAAGCCTGAGTACCCGAGTTTGGTCCCTGAGACTCCTAGGCTTTCAGGAGCCTGTCCAGCAGGGAATGGCCCAGCCTTGTAGCCCTAGAGACCTGCCTGTGGGCTCAGAACTCCTGCAGGGCCAGCGGACTGCGACCCCTTTGCTTCTAGAAGGCAGCTTCCTCCCAGACCTCACCACCTAGTAACACAACTCTAAAGCCATCCTCTGTTGTCCCCCAAATTGTCCTACACACTCTTGTGGCACATGAGGGTATACACATGTACACACACACACACACACACACACACACACACACACACAATTAGTAAAAACTATTAAGTCTTTAGTCTTTGTAGATTTTTAGACTTCTAAGATTGTTTGCTCATTTTCAGGAGGGGTGACGGGCTGCAGGGGTGAAGGGGAAGGAGATTTGCATTTTTGCATATCCAAGGTGCCTGATCATAACCAGACCACTCGTAGCTAGTTTTTGTTTTTTGTTTTTGTTTTCGTTTTCTGAACTGCTTTTTTGAGGTTTCCCAGAAGAATTCAGAATCAAAGCCCAGGAGCCGTGGTTACGTGGTAACCACAGGGCCCCCAGAGGACAGTGCTCTTTCTTATTTCTCTCTAACTATTTCTCTTTTCCACTAAAGAGCCCACGAAAACCAGATGCCAGAAGGCTGCCCTGAAAGCAGGCCTTGTGTGGGGCGCTCACCCCAGCGAAGAATGCTTGTCTGTCTCCTTCTGATGGCCAGGGTGGGTGGAATTTTCTGGAGAGTGGGCAGCCTTGAGGTCCTTTTAACCCGGCTCCTGAGAGTAGAAAGAGGTAGATCATGAAGAAGACCATTATTAGGACTGTCAGGAACCCGTGAACACGGGGAACAAGCAGCCTCCTGAAGAGATAGACGTGCCGTGGACCCGGCGCCCACGCAGGCTGAAGAGGCCACATGTTGCCTTTGCTCTGGAAGGGCAGCTTGGTCTTCCTCCTCCCACCGCAGACTCCCCAGACCTAACCACCTAATCATGAACCCCATATCTTTGTTGTCCTTGCTCTCCGCCCAGCATTGACCTTCGCCTTCCGGGGTGTGTCTCTCTCCTTTTCCCTTCCTGTCCCTGTAAAGTGGCCCAGCCTAAACTGTGGGTGCCCTGTGGCTTTCCCCTTTCTCTACTGCAAGGGGCGAACCCTTTCCTAGTGCAGCAAGGCCCTCAACCTCGTGTCTAGCTCCAGCTCGTCTCTTTTCTTAAGGTACTTTCTTTGGCATCTGGTCTCTAGGAGACATTTCTACTGGGACAGACCTCAGACCTGCCCAATGTGTGGTAAGGAGAGATGACTAGCTGTGGGACATGGTGTAGGGAGGAGACAGCTGTGGTCCCATGGCCACAGAGAGAGCATATACTGAGTATTGTGAAGCCTTCTAGAGCCCCACCCTTATGGAACAGTCTGAACCTCTCTCCCTCTTCAACCGGTTCTGCCCCTTGGCCAGGAGAGGCCAGGGCCTGAGGGCAGCAGGCTTTAGTGTGCTGGCCAGATGGACAGGAGCTCTAGCTGTTGCTCTCAGTGCCTAGAGGATGCCTTTGCACGCTTGCTCCAGTCAAAGGCGAAAGTTCATTCCATGTGGAAGTTCCTTGGTCCCTTGTCTGGGAAAGCAAAGGTGAGCCTATCCCCTTACGTGGGCTGCGGTTGTGACCAGGAAGGGACACGTGGCTGCTGCTTGTCCTTAGAGCTATGCTAAAAGCCTAGTTCAAAGACACCACTGCGGGCCCAGAGCCAAGCCTCAGGGCTGTAATAGAGAAGTTAGCAACAGACAGAGAAGGCTGAGGTGATCTTAGTTAAAGTTGGCTCTGTGCGCTCTAGTTCCGTGTTCTGACACCATGGAGATTCTGACGGAAAGCTACGTGTTTCTCCCTCCCTGTGGAGGCTCCTGGAAACATGAGTGGGCTTCTTTAATTCATTAGAACATGCATGTTGGAAGAGTTTGTCATGAAGAGACCTGTTGATCCTTTATATCAGGACTTTTCAAGGACACCGGATACTGGGTCTTTTTCTTTCTTTCTGTCTTTCTTTTTATTTCCACTGCTACTACTGACTTCTTACTTGGGGACATGGAGTCTTCAGCACCTCTTCCTTTCAGGTCTAGGGGCTGGAAGTCTGGGCTCAGGATGCCAGCATGGTGGGGTTTGGCGAGGGCTGCGGATCGTCCACTCTCGTAGACTCATGGTAGACAGACTGTATTAGCTACTCTTTCACTGCTGGGACCAACTACCTGGCAAAAATAACTCGGGGAAGGGCTTATTTCGGCTCACAGTTCGAGGGTGAGTTAATCACGGCGGCAGGAACATGAGACGCTGGTCACGTTGCATCCACTGTCAGGAAGAAGAAAGATGAACGCTGGCTCTCAGCTCACTTGTTCTTTGTTGAGTGTGATACCCCAGCCCATTGATGCTAGCACCCACATCTATGGTGGCTCTTTTCTTCTTCAGTTAAAAAATTCCTAGAAATACTCTTATAGACACACCCAGAAGTGTGTTTCCATGGTGACAATAAACCAGTTAAGTGGATGATGACGATTAACCATCACAGACAGCAGCAAGCCAGTCTCTACTCTCCCCCTCTTTCTTTCTGTTCTCTTCTTTTACACTAATCCGTTCATAAGGGCCTCACCTCCATTGACCTGGTCACCTCCCAGACACCCTGTCTCCAAATACTGTCCCATTAGGATTAAGGTTTCAGTGTATGAATTTTGTGGGGATACAAACATTTAGCCAATAAGAAAGAAACACCCCTGAACAGGGATTCACGCACCAAGAGCCAAGACAGAACTGTACCATCATATCCTGAGGCCGGGGGGTAGAGCATGGTCACGTGTTAGGCTGAGTAGACCTATGGGTAGGGTTTCTTACCAATCTGGGCTAACACTTCTCCAGACTCCAGGGCTCTTTACCTCCTCACTAGAAGAAAGTGTATGTTCTAAGGGTTAAGGGCAGAGGGGAAGCAGGAAGAGAGAGAGGGGGAAGGAAAACTTACATGGATACCTACTGTGAGACAATTATATTCATTTGTTTGTTTACTTCCTGTTTTACGATGGTCTTGCTCTGTAGCCCAGGTTGACCTGGTAAGTTCACTGTGTAGTCCAGTGTGGCTGTGGGTTCATGGTACTCTTCTTGTCCTAGCCTCCCAAGGGCTGAGATTACAGATGTGAGGCCCCATGCCCGGCTTGGGAAGTAAATGTTCATGGTGCCATTGTACAGATGAGAAAACTGGGCCTCTAGGGCTTTTGCTTTGCATGTTTCTGTAGCATGTATGATAGTGCGGAACACCTGTTCAGATGTCATGATGAGAAAAATAAAATTAGGGCCAGGCATACAACCCTGTGGTAGAGTTCATGCCTAGTGCAGGGGTAGAGCCGTGAATTCTAACCCTTGTACCACAACAAAACGAGATGACAACACAACACACCCAGACAGCTCCTCCCCCCCCC
>CABHPH010154352.1:9800-62062 GCA_902168325.1 Peromyscus nudipes
GGATTTGTAAGAAAGAACTCTTACATGAAACTAAAACAATGATAAGGACAGAACTCACTTTCTTTAAAAATACACTCAAATTGCTTAAACGTATATTAATGAGGACGTAGATTCAGTGGAGTATAAAAGAGGCAGAAAAGCAATAGCAGTCGGGGAGCCAGGGTTGGCAAGGAGGGCGAGCGCCTCTGCTCTACTAGGCTTTCAGAGGCTCGGGCTCTTCTTGTTACTTCTGTTCTGGGTACTGCTCTCAACCATGTAGCCCAGGCTGTCTCACCTCCACATTCACATTTTAAAGACAGGTCAGAGGCCGGGTGGCGGTGGCACATGCTTTTAATCCCAGCACTCGGGAGGCAGAGCCAGGTGGATCTCTGTGAGTTCGAGGCCAGCCTGGTCTACAGAGCGATATCCAGGACAGGCACCAAAACCACACAGAGAAACCCTGTCTTGAAAAACAAACAAACAAACAAACAAACAAACAAACAAACAAACAAACAAACAAAAGCATAGGTCAGAGAAGACCAGCAAAGGGAGGTCCTTGCTTTAAGGACTCATCCTAAATTAAGTGGTACACAGAGCCTCTGCTTGCATCCCACTGGCTACTAGAAGAAAGACTGGGCAGTAGAATCTTTATTTAGGGGGAATGGGCCCCTCTGACATTCCAGTTCAATGGAAGAAAGGAAGAATAGTTCCAGGGACCAACCAGCAGCGTCTGTTACTATGAGGAATCAGAGATGGGGGGAAAAAAAAAAGATGAGACACAGCGAAGAAGTTCCTTGTGAACCCTTCTCAAGACTGCTGAACTCTGGGCGGTGTCGTCAGTGTTTGAAACGCACTAGATCAAGATGGGAGAGAGGAGGAGGAGGATTCCACCGTATCCCACAGGCCATACATGTCAAAAGCTCTTAGAGACAGAATTGGCTTTCGTAGTGGTATCTCTTGTGAAAGTAATTTCTAGAAATCCACAACCATCTCTGTCTAGAGGAAAGCTGGACTTTCTGAGAGAAATTGCTACCCAGCCTACTTGTGGGGCTGTAGTGAGATTTGACAGCCATGGTGGAAGCGCTGGGTGTGGCTCTGAGGAGGAGTGGAGAGAAGAGAAGACGGTAAGCTTCGTTGGACTGCCGGACAGAGGACTCTCAGGACAGATGGGTCATTCCTTTGAAATGAAGGAAAGAGGACTTGGAATAATATACATAGTCGAGATTGAATATACTTTAGTAATTGTGTAGAAGCTCTTCATGAACTCAATTCTTTTTCCAACTGCGAATTAGGTGCTTGTATTATTTCCACCTTTTAGACAGATGTGTAGCATGAATCTTAAAAATTCTTATTAATAAAAACAAACCTGAGCCAGGTATTGGGGTGAAATGCTGGATGGTCAGAGAGACAGAACAAGCCACAGCTTCCTCACTTGTCCAATTCCTCGGGTGGTCTTCATTCCTCAGACTGGAAGCTTTTGTGTCCTCATCTGAATGGCTCTCAGCTGAACTGCTGCTTGAAAGCCTGAAGCTTAACCAGCCAAATGCTTCTAGTTTCTGGTCTTCATGCCTTATATATCTTTTCTGCTTTCTACTACCACTCTCTGGGATTAAAGGCTCGCTTTCTGGGATTAAAGGCGTGAGTCACTATGCTTGGCTGTATCCTTGAACAGATAGATTTCTGCTTCTGGAATGTTAGTTTTAAAGGCGTGTGCTACCACTGCCTATCCTCATGTTTAATATTGTGGCTGTTCTGTCTCTGACCCCAGATAAGTTTATTAGTGTGCACAATATTTTGGGGAACACAATACCACCACACAGATGAACAAGGCATAGGTTATTAATGTGCTCAGGGTCACACATGTAATACACAGCTGAAGCGAGGATTTGAAGCTAGGCTTTTGGGCTGAAGTGTCTGTGCAGGTAACTAGCATGTTGTGTTAGCTCAGTGACGTTTTATTAAGAAGGGGCATTGCCTTCTTTAATCCCATAAAGATGTATTATGTCTACTTATGTGTATATATGTGGATGTGTGTGTGTGTGTGTGTGTGTGTGTGTGTGTATGTGTGCATACGTAGTTCAAAGTCAGGATACATGCTTGTCACACTTAAAGCCCAGGCCACAATAAGAACAGAAACATGAGTTGGCTAGACAGTGCAGGAGCACAGAGATGGGTAAGAAACAGCGCAGCACCGAGAGTTATGAACCGAGTGACCCGCAGCAAAGTGCATCATAGCAGAGTTCAGAGAGTTCAGAAGAACTGGTCTGACCAGATGCTTCCATCATTTCCTATGTCTGTACAAATATGTGCTCAACTTGTGTGGGCACTTGGCTACGTGCTCGGAACTTCTACTTACGTAACTTTTCCTTGCCTTCTCTTCATATCTGTTAAATTGAATCCTCTCTCTCCGTAAGCCAGGCATATTCTTTTTAAAGGTCCCCCCCCATTAAATTTGGTGTTTTTAGCAATTTCATGCATGAACATAGTACATTCTGTTTAGCCCCCCACCCGTCTCCTTTCTTTCTCTCCTAACCCCCGTTATTCCCCCTCCTCCCTACAGATCCCTACCCCACATTCATTGCTTTTTGTTCTGTTTTGTGATTCGCTGAATTTACCCAGGAGTTTCTGTGTGATAACAAGTTTGGAACTATCCAGTGGAGCCCTGTGGGCTCATTGTTGGGTACACAAGTAAGGCAATGATTATTCCCTCCCCGAGAATCCATTAGTAACCAAGAGTTCTGCTGGGAGGATTAGGGCCCCCTGTGCACCCCCTGACCCATAATTGGCTCCCTGGCTATAATTTAATGTGAATAAATGACTACAGTCTTTGGAAAATTTAATTGTAGCATTTAAACCATTAGTCCAGGTAGTTACCTTAGCTTAGTGGTAAGGAAGTGATTGCTCAAGAAACACATTGGTGTTCCATAAGCTGCTGAGGACCAGACCAGAGTGTAGCACCATGATGAGAAGGCATTGAGGAAGGGAAGACAGACTCATTCTGTGGAGGTTGGTCCTTGGTTGGTGACTGTCTCATGAGGTCCAGACTCGGGTTCAGACTCAGGTTCAGACTGTCTGAGACTGTTGATAAAACCAGCTGATCCCGACTCTTAAACAATAAATGTGAATATGCCACGATCCCCACTCACCGAGTTCTGAGTCTGATTGCCCTAAACTCTCTAGTCTTGAGACCAACGGCACAGACACCCTGAGAAGTGGTTGGCTTGGGATCAAGGCAGAAGTTCGTGGTTAGGATGGTCTGTCTGGAGACTGAGCTTAGAGATACAGTTATGTGGGAGCAGAATTGTCCAACAGTAAGGGCAGGGCTCTTAGGTTATTCAGTTTGATTTTGACTTCTTATTCATTCTGTTAACGTATATAATAACTCTGCTTTACAGTAAATAAAAAATAGTTTATTTTGAGCTAACTATGTGAGATTGTGAACTGAAAAATACAGATTCCAGTTACCATGAATGACATGTTCCATCATGGCAGACGTAACATTAACTTGTCCTGTCACACTGATTTCAGTCTGAACTTGACTTCTCTTCCTGGTGCCTGTGAAGTGTGTCAAAATAATTCAGAGGGGCTGGTGAGATGGATCAGTAGTGAAGAGCTCATGCAGGGGACCCAGACTCTATTCTCAGTACCCACATGGTGACTTACAGCCATCTATAACTCCAGTTGCACTGGATCTGATACTTTCTTCTGGCCTCTGCAGGCAGTGTGTACAGTGTGTACAGTGTGTACAGGTGGTACCCAGACATGAATACAGATAAAACACTCATACACATAAAATAAAAGAATCTGAAAAATGTAAATCTAAAAAAATTCAGACAAGAGTTTGATAGAAGATAAGAGAAGCTTTTCTGTAGAATAAAGTAGAACGTATGCTTGGGCCATAAGAGTGGACAATGGCCCAAAGAGACCACTGTCCAGATCTGCATTCTGGGCAGGTTTTTATACTACATTGTAAGGTTTCTTTTCCTGAGGAACTCTGTCCTGACTAGGTGATTGGCAGGCCTGTTTGGACTGATTCTTTAGGAGGAAACAATGCTGTGTCTTTGTTCTTTATTAGAAAGTCCTTGGAACACAACAGTCTCACAGGCTTAAGGCTTCTGGAGCCACATTTAGTTAACCAGTAGTGATTGTGCAGGCACCTCAGGATTTCACACCTTCTAGGTCAGAGATAGGACTGAGGGCCATTCTTCCGACCAGTAATTAAAGGTCTGCTGCTTTAGTTCTTTCTTTCACAGGCTGTAGAACGTGAGAAAGGAGTCCAGACCCATTGCCCTTTGAGCTTTCTAATATTTACCTACCTAACCTGCTCACACACAAAGGCAAGTTGTAAATCAAGAATTTGCTAAACATTGAAGGGCTGTGTAGCTGGTGGGCTGCAGCAAAGCAGGGAAACACCTTCTATAGGCTTCAAATATTATGACACTCTTAGCTTTGGGTTGGTGGAGGTTCAGCATCCACTAAAGTTAGCGATTCATTTACATAGTAGTCATGAGAATATTACATCAGATACAAAAGTTAAGGTGAATGTCTATTGCTGGGCCTAAAACAGCCCAAGGATATTTAGCTAGTAAGGTTAAACAGCCTGTAAGATCTTTAGTATAAATACATCATCATCAGAGAAGTTCAGTTCATATTCCTATCAGCCATGTGACCCTGAATAACGGCATCTTCTCTAGGCCCCAGTTTCTCTGTCTATAAAATAAGAGACTCTACCTCTTGTTCTGAGTGTTACAGGAACATATAAAGTGATGAGCACATAAAAGTAGTCAAAACATTAGGTGTTACTTTTAATATCATCACTCCTAGGAGACCAAGGGTTGATTAACATTGGATTCTAACCAACTGTATCATCACTTCAGAAACAATGTGGAAAATGTAGCATAGGATTTAGGGATTGAAGTGTGAAGAGTTCAGCTCGGGGATTTTGCCGGCTTTCTACCTCCTTCAGCTAGAGCAGTGGCTCTCAACCTCCCAAATGCCACCACCCTTTAATACAGTTCCTCATGTTGTGGTGACCTCAACCATAAAATTATTTTTGTTGCTACTTCAGAACTATGGTTTTGCTACTGTTATGGATCGTAATACAAATATCTGTGTTTTCTAATAGTCTTAGCAACCTCTGTGAAAATGTCATTTGACCCCCAAGAGGTTGTGACCCACAGGCTGAGAACCACTCAGCTAGAGCTACAGTGTGTTTGTAGTAAAATCTGCTTCCTACGTATCTTACACGAGCATTTGCAAACATGTTCTACATTTGGCTCGTCTTCATGGCTAAAGCCGGAGTCAGTGCTAGGGAAGTCTCTAGGGTTAGTAATGGTATTAATGGAAATTTCTTCCTAGAGTGTCACCAGCGGACATGTCTCGGGAAGATCCAACATCAAGGAGTGTGAGGCAGTTCAAGGCACATGGTGACCGAGCTTGATGCACACATGGTGACCGAGCTTGATGCACACATAGCTCCTGGATGAGCTGTTAGAGCCCCTTCTGATGGAAGTGGGGATATTTTCCTGTGAGACCACTTTACACTGGGGGCAGATTTCCTACCATATCCCTGCTAAGACCTTAGTGGCATATGGTCACCCAGCATAAGTCAGAGGGAGGATTTGTCTCTTTAGAATCCCGGGGACTCTCACATAGACAGATCTCTAACAGGACTGTTGCCACAGCCAGTAGACTTTCAGTTTCCACTGTGTTGATCAGCATAGACACGGACCAATAGAACAATGCACAAAATGACAGGTAAGGCAACTGTTAACTCATTAATTCGAGTGTGCTGTTAGAGCAACCAGCCCTCCCCCCTACCCCCCACTGTAGTTACAGGTCTAGAATTATGACTGGGACAGCTAGACTCTCCTTATGGGCATGGAGATAGCACACTTACTATTTCCCATGGCTACAGAAAGTACAATGGACCTTTCCCAACGCCCTTGTGTCTCTGGGTATTTTACACCCTTTCCCTGCTAGTCACTAACACAGTCTCACAGAATTCAGATTTCTCTGCACACCAGCAGATAAACAAATAGTTCTAAAGAATGCTAGTGACTCAAAAGGGTCCCAAAGATAAGGAACTCAGACTTCCTGTCAAACAAATGTCAGAAACTCAAATTAGTTCAAAAAGAACCTAAACAGCTCAGAGAGGCCTCCAAACGGACATGGGAATAGAAGGTGACATCCAGATTGCACTGGCCACAGAGAACTTATCAAGGGTCAGAATTCAGGGCTCACTGAGTCTGAACATTTGTTTCTCTACCTTACTAAATATTGGTAAAAAGCAGCTAACACACGCCAAAATGAAAACATAAGAAAAAAAAATCCTTGAAATAAGAGTGAGCTCCCGTCCCTAATCCAGACACTATCTCCAGTTGATAACCATTCACAAAGTAAAAATTAGTTTTTTCCAAAGGAGTCTCACTGGGTATACAAACCACACTTCGGGATAGGCCCCATGCCCTGCAGTAGATGGCCAACACAAAATGAGCTCAATGGCATTTTGGGATTTATTTATTTATTTATTTATTTATTTATTTATTTATTTATTTACTGTCTCATAATGCTTTATATGGACATTTCCCCCCTTCCAAGTCTTTTGCTTTTATATTATGGTTTCCAATTATGTGTTTTTATGGAATTTCTGTGTGTGCAAATCTGTATATCTATGTATGTATTTCTTACTCTTTTTTCTTTTTTTCCTTTTTTAAATCTCTCTTTTCTGTTTGTTTTGTCTTTATCTGGTTTTATTTTATTTTATATTCTTGTTTGTTTTCTAATGAGAGAGAAAAAGAAAGGGTGTGGATTTGGGTGGGTAGGGAAGGATCTGGGAGGAGTCGGGGGAGGGGAAACTGTGATCAGAATAATTTGTATGAAAAAAAAACTATTTTCAGTTTTAAAAAAGTAAACTCATTGGCTGGAGAGATGGCTCAGCTATTAAGAGCAGTGGCTGCTCTTCCAGATGGGATGAGTTCGATTCCCAGCACCCATATCGCAGATCACAAACCATCTGTAACCCCCAGACAGCTCTCTCATACACATTCAATAAATAAATATTTTTCTAAGTAATTTCTAAGTAAAACAAAACTCAAAATTCTGAGTGATTGTAAAAGCTATTTGTGACTGTTCCATTTTTTCCTTCCTTCCTAGTGTGGTGGTATTTTATTTGTGCCGAAATGTGGTGATATTTTATTTGTGCTGAAATATATTTTATTTGTGCTTTAATAAATAAAGCTTGCCCGGAGATCAGAGGAAAAAGCAAGCCATTATAAGTAAACAAAGAAGTCAGGCAACGATAGTACACGCCTTTAATTCTATCACTTGGCAGGCAGGCAACTGTCTGGATCTCTGTGAGTTCAAGGCCACATCGGAAACAGGTGTGGTGGCACACGCCTTAAATTCCAACACCAGTTAACCATGAAGGTATGGAGGTCTGTACAGACAGACAGGAAGTGACAGAGCTGGGCAGGAAGAGAAAGTGATGTAGCTGGACAGAGGGAGCAAATCAGAAGGCAGAACAGCAAGGCATATAGGCATGAGTAGACAGGAAGTAGCTTGCATTTGGAAGCTGAGGTATTGGTATCGGTGAGGTGAGGTTAGCTGTTCCTATTCCTCTGATCTCTCTCAGGCTTTAACCCCTATATCTGGCTCCGTGTTTTTTTTATTTAGTAAGACCATTTAGCAATTCATCTACATCCTAGGGTCAGTTTGCTGGAGTGTCTGATGCCTCCGAAGCCTCTTTTCTCCTGGGTTCCCTTGTCAAAGTTTGCAACTGCAGCTTTAGGGCAAAAGCACGGGTCAACAATGGAGCCAAGCTATGGTTAAAAGCCGAGAAAAGAGATTTAATCAGAGTGGTCAGCTAAGAAAGAACAGATAACAACGGCTCCAGTGACGATACCATTTGGGAGATTGGCACAACATTTAGGTTAGGCAGAGGAAGAACTGAGGCAGGAGGACACCAAGTATACATAACTAAGCAGTCCCGGGCTAGGAGCAAGGTGCGCCCTGCTCTACTAGTGGCTCAGGCCCTGTTCCTCAAGGAGTTCTGAAGGTGCCCTTGTTGCTTGAGAAGTAGGCTCTTCTGTTCCAAGGTGCAGTTTTCCTCTCAGGGGAGGAGGGTTTTGCTGTTCCTCGAACCCAAGGTAACTTCAGGTGTAGGGCCTTGGATTACTGATGTGCTTTCAGCCTTGAACGGCATGAAACATGTCAGGTGGACAGACACTCCACGAGTGATTAATTAGCATGCCTACTCTGGGAATCTGACCTAAGGCAGGCACAAAGTGCAGGCAGAGATGCCAGGCTGTCATTCTGCCTTCCATTTCCTTGGTCTCAAGTGAGGAGTCAGTGCTATTTAGCAAAAAAGCAGTTTCTAAGTGCCTGTTATAAACGGGCGATAAAATATCCAGACTGTGGTAACGTCTGTATCTATGGTGAGGCCTTGGGGGTAGAAATGTGAGTTACATAAACTAATCCATAACAATTTTGGAGTTCCTTGTTTACATAGAAGGATAGAGTGCCACAATATCTCTGAAAGCATTCTCTAAGTGTTTCGCTGTAATTGTATGTAAACCTGAGCCGTGACACCAGCATATTTTCATTTAGCAGATGTATCTAATACATTGATTCACCTTGTCGAAATTGGTGTGGGTACTTCCAGTCATTAGTATTCTTCTGTTTCTAGGTTGATTTTTTTTCTTTTCCCTAGACTGATGTAATTCCAGGCACACATTGTTTCAAATGCATTTCTGATTGATTTTCTGCCCAACAACTGACAACTTCAGTTTTCAGCAGGAGGCCCGAGCTAGGCCCCCTTTTAATGCTTCAGAGCAGTAATGCGATCCTGACAGACGCTGCTGAGGAACAATTGGCTTTTGTGATGGAAGAGAAAGTGTAGGATTTGGTTCTCAGACGCACACCGACTTCTTCCATGTGGATTAAATTATTGTAAATTGGAGGTAGGGAAGAGGGTAGTTGCTTTTATGGAAAGGTCAGGAATTAATTCTGTGATTGATTATTGTCTCATTTTGTAATTTGGGGAATTCTGTCCCCACTTGAATTTACTGACTTAAGAAAGTTCTTAGTGAAAGCTGTCCCATAATCTACTTGGTTCCTGAAGTAATTTTATAAAGACATCTAAAATCCATGAGCAGTATTGAGCTGTAACAGGTTTCCAGAGGCAATTGCTTAGGGTCCATTTTCAGACTTGAGAATTTCTATCATGTTTTACACAGATTTGACTCTATTTGTCTATGGTTTTTTCTAGGTTTCTCCACCTAGCAGTTGTATATGGGTTAGAATTTGCACGTGGATCATTTCAGAAAGATGGAGGCCTCTTGGATAAACCTCTAAGTCAATCAAAAGAATTTCCTTGGTCCCAAATATCAAATCCCAGCTGTTAGTAAAAATGTATGTGTTGTGTTTCTAACTCAGCACAGTTCAGTGACCCTTGATTTGACAGTCAGAGAATCCCTTCAAGTGGTATATGGAATTCCAGTTGGTTGGGCTATTTATAAATTCCCTGGGATCTGGGTACTACAGTGGTGAGCTCACATTAGCTGGAATTAGTGGGTGTACGTATTAAGGTCTAATATTCCATTTCCATGCATTTGTTCAAGCTGTTTTCTTGAATGGAACTCTGGAAGGTTTTAGACCCGTTCTTTTTCAAAGTCTTTCCAAACCTACTCATGTTTTACTGTAAAATTATCCCCAGACACTCTGACCCTTGGTGACTCTTTTGTTTCTCATCCCTAAATATATTTACATTTGTATCAATAACTTGGCTTATGCTATGTTTTCACATATTTCCCTTATTAATTTTTATACATTAGTTTACCCTCACCCCTGCCCAATTCCATGAGGGCAAGGGCAGTATCTCTTATCATTTTTATAGCCATCTCTCTTGTTTGTATTTAATTCAGTCCCAAACATCTACAGACAATAAACATTTTTTTCTATATAATTAAAATATACTTGCTATAGCTTTTCAAAACTGTCAGTCTCTGTGTATGCCATTTTCAGTGGGCAATATGATTAAAATTCAACTCTTTTGTAGGGTTGCTTGTGCATTCATGTAGAAAAGGGATGGTATAGATGATAAGGTTAAGAAGAATGACGGCCAATGAATTCCTTTCACATTGTTGTTTCCATTTACACAATCTTTTAGATGAGATACAGGGTATCAGAAAAAAGTAGGAAATCATTAGATTATTTCAACAGAGAGAATTTGCCGTGAGGGATTGGAAGAGCTGAAAGGCAGTGAAAGGACAGGGGACGATCACAGAGACAGTAGCTGGAGAAAGTAGTCCCGCCTCTCCCGCTGGAAAACTGGAGGATGAAGGTCAATGAGAACAGGAAAGTTAAGAAGAGAGAGCATGTGGAGCTGCAGCAGGCCTCTGGGGAAAAGCCTCACTGGCATTGTGGGTGCTGATGTGGCAACTCCTTGGTCAGGAGGGCAGCCAGTCTAAAGAAACGCTGTTCCCACCCTCTAGGCTATCAGACCATGGAAACAGTGAACCCCCCAAAACTGACATTTCCCTAGGAATACCGTGCTGGGGGACAGGACTAAAGCCCCAGTGCTTGCCAAAGGAGAAATTTGCCTCTCAGGAAGAAAATTCACAGCTTCAGACCGCTTTGCAAGAAAGCCTAGAGACAATGATGATTGAACAACGAGCAGTCTCCAGTGACGGGTTCTCTTTGGCTTCACATTTCCCTTTCACTTTATTTATTTATTTATTTATTTATTTATTTATTTATTTATTTATTTATTTATTTATTTACTTACTTACTTACTTATTTACTTATTTATTTATTTAGGTTTTTTTCGAGACAGGGTTTCTCTGTGCAGCTTTGCGCCTTTCCTGGATCTCGCTCTGTAGACCAGGCTGGCCTCGAACTCACAAAGATCTACCTGGCTCTGCTTCCCGAGTGCTGGGATTAAAGGCGTGCGCCACCACCGCCGGCTTCCCTTTCACTTTATTTAAACCTAAGGCTCATCTCAGTATCCCACGACAGACTGGGGTGGTCAGTAGGGCCCTTTCTCCATTTCTCCTTTAATGTGGCCAAATTTCCTCTTTCTGCTGTTCAGTATTACCTCTCATTCATTGGGATACTGAAGGGGTGTGGCTGAGTCCACCTTGCTAGGAATTCCAGAGTTCAGACCTTTATCCTAAAACTGCAGGTTTTAGGGAGGGCAAGATGGGTCTTGTTTAGAGGGTGCCACAAAAAGCACTTTGAGCCTAGGACCAATGCTCTCTTTCAGGGTAGAAGTCGTCGCTGGGAGACACTGACCCAAACAGCAAGGAAACACGGAGGAGCAAGATTGTCTCCACCCGCCTTCCAGGGTCCTGTGGTGCCCACGGGGGACCGAGAGTGTTTCCACCCGCCTTCCAGCATCCTGTAGTGCCCACTGGCAAAGCAGGGCCAAGTGGATTTGGAGCCGGGAGTTAACAGTTTAATAACTGGTGAAACAGTAATAGTACATATTGCCTTCCTACTTCATGAGGGCAGGAGGGTGATGAAGACCACGGAAGCATATCTGAGGCACGGGTAAGGGACACATCGCTCTTCAGTGTTTGCCGGAACTCAGAGGCGGAAGTTACACGAGCTTTTCTGAGGTCCAGCCTGGCCACCGGATTTCTCTTCCTAAGACCTTGTTGCGGTTCTGGAGGTGGAATCCCATAGTTGATCAATGGGCATCCATCAGAGGTAGAGTGTACATACTCGGTGGTTCTCTGGTTTCCAATGTTTGTAGCGTGTAGGCAAAGGCAAAACATCTTGAACGCTATGATAACCTGAGGGTGCTGTGGCTGATGAAATCAAATGTTAGCCTTCCCTGAAACTAAGTCACAAAGCCCCGTTTACAACCCCTCGGACTGACTCCAGCAGGGAAACCAGCTCATAGATGTATGAGATTATTTCTTTGTTCTGACTTACCTACTTCATATAGACCCCAGAAGGCACTCACTCTATGTTAAGACAAGTTGACAGTAAAACCAGAAACTCAGCCCAAAACTGCATAATTTTTGTGAATATTTAGGTGAAATTAAGCCATACCGTGTGTATTCTGGGTGGTGATTTTTCCAAATAATGAGAACTCATTGTCACAGGGCTTTGCTCACGTTGAGTACAGATATTAATGGACTTTGGTGCTTGCTCAACATAGTGCAGTCCCCCGACCCCCACCCCCTACCAGACCCTCCCCATCCATGAACTGTAGGCCAATTCTCTTCTTGGAGAAATCACGATGGAAAGCCTTAGTAATGCTCTTTTTCTATTGTGAAAATTTACCTTGAATCGCTCCTCTTTCTCCCAGGGTTGAAATTGTTTTCTATTTATTTGTTTTTAGAGACAAGATCTCTCTCTATAGCCCAAGCTGGCCTGGAACTCATAGACATCTGCTTGCCTCTGCCTCCTGGGTGCTAGGATTAAAGGTTTGTGACATTACGCACAGCCCAGGGTTGAAATTTTGATGTAAAGTTACAGCCTTCAGTGGTAGCCATGCATACCGTATTGTCTCCATTCACAGATTCAATTATTTAGTTCCTGTAACTGCAAAAGAATATATATATTTTTTTAATTTTTATTTGTCATTTTGTATCTAAGAAAACTAAAAGAGAAACAATCAACAGAGGCTTCTGGTTTAGATGGCAGACTCAAGCGCAGCCTTAGAATCTGTGAACACAACACTGTGTAAAACTCTGCACACAACACTGTAAAACTGTGTACACAACACTGTAAAACTGTGTACACAATACTGTAAAACTGTGTACACAACACTGTAAAACTTTGTACACACACTGTGTAAAACTGTGAACACAACACTGTATAAAACTGTGTAAATAACACTGTGTACATACACTGTGTAAAACTGTGTACACAACACTGTAAAACTGTGTACACACACTGTGTAAAACTGTGAACACAACACTGATCCATGGAAGTCATCTTCATTTGTCAGTTGTGAACAAAGAGTGTTACACAATCCTGCCAAGATCTATCAGTCATGTGGTGGTTCAAATGAGAATGTCTCCCACAAACTCAGATGTGTGAATACTTGGTCCCTCACTGGTGGTAAGTTTAGGAGGTGTGGCCTTGTTGCAGAAAGTATGTCATCAGGGCAGGCTCTAAAGTTTCTAAGTGTGCTTTCTCTGATTATGCTAGTGGTTCCAGATGTAAGCTCTCAGCTTCCTGGCCCAGCCACCCTGTGTACTTCCTGTTGTCTCTGCTCTGTATCAAGGACTCTTATCCCTCTGGAACCATAAGCCAAGTCAACCTCTTCTGTAAGTCGCCTTGATCTTGGTGTTTTTGTCACAGCAGCAGATAAATAACTAATACAAGTTACTTCTGAGGAATGCTCAGTGTGTTCACATTTCAGGTACATGTAAAGTACTAGGACTGCTTCTCATGGGACTGTCCCTTTAAGATGCTTATCATTCCAAGTCTCTCTCTCTCTCTCTCTCTCTCTCTCTCTCTCTCTCTCCCTCTCTCCCACTGTCTATCTCTGGGACAGAGAGTTAAAAATCCATCTGTGCTAGAGGTTTTTGATGTTGTTTGTTTTTTTTTCAACATTTTTATTTATAATTGTAAACTAGAAATATATTGTTAAATGGAACATCACAAAATCGATGTTCTAAATTTTCCTAAATAATATGAGTCAATCTAAGATATATTAAGACTAAGTATATAAAAAACCTTACAATCACATTTTAACAAAAACTCCATCTGTAGCTATATAAAAACTGTGATATCACAGTTAGGGAATTCACCGATCTGATTACTGGGGAAGGCCAGTTCAGGCACCCTCTCCACTATTGCTAGGAGTCTTTGCTGGGGTCGTCCTTGTGGATTCCTGGGAACTTCCCTATATCTCTTTCATTGCTCTCTGACTCTGTCCCTCCCCTAGCTCCACCATCCCATTCCATGTTCTCATGCCCCATCCCTTCCCCTCTCTTCCCCCAACCCCATCCCCAGTTTACTCATTAGGATCTCCTCTGTTTCCCCTTCCCAAGGTGATCCGTACCTTGCTCTTAGGGTCCTTCTTGTTTCCTAGCTTCTCTGGAGCTGTGGGTTGTAGTCAGATTATCCTTTGTTTTACATCTAGTATCCACTTATGAGTGAGTACATACCATGGTCGAGATACCTTACCTCCTAATGAAGCTGCTTTCTGAAGGATAATTTTGAATCTGCTCCTTTTCTGAATGAAGCAACTCACCAGCATCGCCTCTTCTCTAACAGTTATCATTTGTCTAAGGATAAAGAGGAGGAAGACATGGGAGACTTAAGCTCGCATTGTTTCAGTGGGTCTGTGCCAGGCATGCTTAGAGATTATTGGTCAGAACCAGTCTTTAGGTAAGAGGTTTGGTGTCTCAGAAACATCAGCAGCTCCATCAGTTCATTGAGTAGCGCACAGCAAAACTGACAATGGGGTCCAATGGGATTTGAACTGATGTTCTTGCCACTTTCAACACTTTGTATTTCTTTTGAGAATTATTCAAACCCTCAATGATACCGAGTATTTCAGATCCTAAAGATCTTAAGAAGCAATCCAGAAATGAATTCTTTGCTCTTACTTAGCTTTCAGTTTTGCTTGTTGGTCATAGCACAAGCTAGAGCTACTCCCCATCACTCTAGCCAGAGCCCCTGGCTCACCTTCTTGGCTTCTTACTCTAGCCAGAGCCCCTTACATCACTCATTCGCCATACTTACTAACTCAGGTTTCAGTTAGAACATTGCCTATTTGAGTTGTGGACATCATTGACTTGGGTTTTCAAATCACATTTCCTGCAACTCTGCTCAAGGCAATCTTATTTTCCAGGAGAACAATCATGCATTTTCAGAGAGTGGTCATAAATATTGAAGAGTTAGCTTCTAGCCAATTTACAAGAAAAAAAAAAAAAAGGATGGAGGAGGCTCCTTCAGATTTCTTTCTGATGTCACTTTGGTTGAGTAAGCTGCCTGAAAAGGTCACATCTGAAAGCAGTGTCACAAAGAGGGCTGTGGGGGAGTATTTTCAGGTGTGTGTGTGTGTGTGTGTGTGTGTGTGTATGTGTGTGTATGTGCACATGCACATTTCTTCAATGGTGAATGAGAAGGTGAAGGCATTCAAATAGACAACAGAAGGCCAGCTCTTCCTCCTAATACTGTACAGTTGCTCTTTGACAGTTCTGCCAACCACCCAAGGCACTCGCCTTCTGAGTTATCAAGCAGGGAGTAAATCTTTCTCTACTTGGCTTTGTCAACATTTACGTTTTTCTCATAGCCACAAACAAGCTTTTATGTTCACAGTTATACAAATTATATATATATGTAATTTTTATATATAACATGTATATAATATATATAAACAATTGCAACATGAAAGAATGCAACACATCTTTGCATCATTAAAGCAAATGTTCCATAGCATGTAAAAATGTAATACATCTTCACATAATACTCCACGACAGTCATGCCGATGTAAATGTCTCCTTGGTTTAGTTTCTCCCAATATTACCAGCTGCGAAGTCAAGCTCTTCTTCCTGGGTATGTAGTTTTCCTTTCTGCATTAATTACAAACAGGGCTTCACCTCGCACATTCGTTTTCTTCACTGGAGTTAGAAAAAGGTGCCCCCGTTGGAGGGCAAATGAGAAGTTCCTGTTCCCCCCATTTGCCCTCTCGATGGGCCTCTTTTTCACAAAACCTGCTCACTATATGCACTGGTTATAGATCATGAAATATTTGTAAGGCATGAACTCATGCTCAAGTTAGTATGTGACCTTGGAAGTACTCGTCTCGTCTTCAGCTCTCGACAGTCTAATGCTTCCCGTCTGTTTTACTGTTCTCATCCTCAGACAACTTTCCCTCATCTCCTCTTCACAGGAAGCCTGACATGGTGGCAGGCCAGCGCAGTCCTGACACTGAGAACCTTCTGGAGCCTGGTTTACGACCTCGTCTCTACAGCCTTCACTCCTATTCTTCCTTGACCTGGGCCCTCCACTCAGCTTCGGTGGTGCTGGCTAACATTTTCTGGCACATCTTGTCTTTCTTCCTGTTGACTTAGGTCCCTCCTCCCATCTGAGCACTCCTTCCATGTCATACGTCTGCTCTTGAGCAGTCACATGACATTCTAGAACCAAATTTTTAACAAATGTGCACAGTTGTTTCTTGTTGTTGTTGTTGTTGTTAAACCAAGCATGTACATGACTTTTCAGTGTGAATACTTTTGCTGAATCACAGCACAGACATAAATCAGCCTCAGATGAGGACATATTTAGTGGGATGTTCAAGAACTTTGCCACATTAGAACAAACATCGCCAGGGAAGTATCTGGGAGGAAAACTACACTGAGACATGGGGAGGAATAAGGTGACAATTGTAGAAAGGTTTAGGTTTTTATTTTTCCTTTATACTTTCTTTGAAAGAAAAATGGCATTTACTTTTTAAGCTCTTCGTGTATGTTGGTGAAATGTCCATTGTTAGAAAGGGCACCGGGACACAAAAGAGCTTCAGGACTGCTAATTTCTCCAAAACCTTTGTGTCCTTAAATGACCAGATGAAAGCGTGCCTTGATTCCATTTGCCCGAGACCTTGTCTCCTTCCCCTAAGTGGGGATGCCGTGGGTCCTCCAATCACTCTGGAACAGATGCCATCTGCCTATAGCTCTTGACCTGACCAAGGATCCACATCACTTATGTGCCAATGGCATCCTCAGATTCTTGTTCCCTTTTTAATGTGCATCACTGGTCCATGTACAAGATAGCTGGGACATGTGTCCTACGAGCCACTCTCCCTAAGTGGAACATTGGAATTGATAAATACTGCAGCTGTTCACTTCTGAGACAGACCACAAAAAGGCAAATCAACTCTGGGCCCATGATCTATTAGCCCTGAAAAACAGGCTTTCTATAGCTCTGTCCATAGGCGGGAATGTTTGTAGACTGGAAGCTCCCCAACAATTAGACCACGCTAAAACTAGTAGAGTTTGGGGTCTATACAAATGACAAACAAATATAAAGAGTAAACCAGGCACAGAAGGACAAATGCCACATAATCTTATTTGTTTGTGGATCCTAACTTCAACATTTTAGATTTGTACATCTGACTTGGAGTAGCTGTTGAGATCAGAAAGCTGGAAGGGATACATGAAAGGTGAGGGGAAGAGGCCTTGAGGGGATGGCAGAACATGTGTGATATGAAGAGAGTGTATGTAAAATAGTGAGGGCTAAAGGTTTAAGCAGAGCTGCAGGGAGGAGGGAGAAGGGAGTGGGTTAACCTAAACCTAATGGCTATGAGAAAGCCCTATGAAAATCTGCTTTGTAAGCTAATTAAAAAATCCAAGGTCATCATTGTCATCATCTCCTTCTCCTTCTTCTGAAAAGAAGTTTGAATAGAGGTAGGTGATGCTTCCCCTAGAAGATATGGGTTATTAAATGAAAGTATCACCGCCAGGCATGAGATAACTCCCTGTGAGTCGAGAAGGTTCCAGTGTCTTTCTCCCCAAACAAAAGCGTTTGCCATTGCTCTGTTGTTCATCATAACTAGATGGTAAGACTCCATTGTTGAGGATGAAGCTCACTTTGGTTGTAGGAATAATCAAGCTGGAACTGACCTGGGTATTTCCTACCTCCTAGCTAGTTTCCATAGTGCCAGAAGTTGCTATGGAGACTGTTGGGGAAGAAAAGTTATCAATGGCCTACGGCAGTCCCTGCATGTTAAAATGCTGACCTGCCAGGCTAGATGTGCCCATTGATGCAATAATGGCATGATGGTTCTGAAGGGTAACTAACAGCTTTGTGATTGTTCGAGATTGTTTCCTCCTACAGAGGAAATTCATGCTTGGTACCATAAACTGGGAAGGTCATAGGCTCTAGAGTATAACCTATTACTGCTGTTTTGCTAAATGGACATGTTGCCAAACTGCTTTTTAAATATTTATGTTTATAGCCATAGATTAGTGCTGCTCTCAACCTTGGCCAGGGAAGCTTCTTTTCACAGTGGGCAACAGTCAACCCAGAGCTTCATAACTGGCCAGAGAGCTAAGAAGAAGTGATTGTTGAATGTTCAGAACTCCACGGAACATTTGCACCAACCTCCCCAAGACTCAGTGAATGTCTTGGGAGAGGGAATGGAAAGACCATCCAAGCTGGAGGATGGGGCAGGGGAGTGCTGTGAAATACTGTTTTCTAGACTTGACATGGCTGTTGCCCTCATGAGTTCACAGAAGCTGTGATTGTTACACAAAATCACGTTAAAATTCTAGCAAGGACAGGAAAGGTGCTCATGAGGCCCCGCCCCTGCCCGAGGAGCCATTGATTGGCTGTGTGGGGAGGAGTCATTTTTTTCTTCAAAGATGTGTCTGCTGGTAGGTTGCCAATGCTCCTCTGGATGGTCCCACACCCATGTCCATGCAAGGGAGCACTAGTTAGAGTCAATGGACTATATTAAAATGAAGACAGGAAGATGGAGGAGGTGGATGGTCCCACCACCCATGTCCATGCAAGGAAGCACTAGTTAGAGTCAATGGACTATATTAAAACAAAGACATGAAGATGGAGGAGGAAGTATTGAGTGCGCTCAGAGAGAAAAGAGGAGTTGTGTTGGATTTGATCAAGAAACATTGCATACATGTATGAAATTGTCAATAAATAAGTAGATAAGTAATATTCTTTTAAAAGGGCAAGGGAGAATTATTACCAAGAGAGAGTCTGTCTCATAAACATCCTTAATAAGTGACCAGGATCAACCCAGGTATCAGCAGGATCATGCTTACTTCATAATAAATTTCTATGCTGATGTTATAAAAAGCTAAACAAAACAAAACATAGCTTTGCTACCTGTTAGCCTATAAACTACAAACTTCAGCAGTCATATGCTGGACAATACTTGACTCGCTTCTCTTTGGCTCAGATGTGGACAACAATCCGAATGTGTGGGTGATAACAGCTGTCTAGATTACTTTCCAGAAACTTCAGGAGATGTGTGTGTATGTGTGTGTTTGTGTGTGCATGCACACTAAAAACACCTACTTTTCACTTACACCTACAGATATCTGATAACTACACTAAGATAACAAACTTGCTATCACTCTGTGTCTGTCCTCATTGCTGTCTTAACCCTAGGCTCAGATTCTACTCAGCATCACAGATAGAATAGATGGTAACAAATGTAATTCCAGGACTACGACCTAAGATTAACCTGGCTTATTGCCCATTGGATCTAGTGGTCACAGCTCAGGCATCTGTATTCTCTTAGCCCTGTCATAAGGCCCAGAGCAAACCGTGGAGCCAGGACATTCATGTAGTGGTTCCTAGGTTCAGGTGAGCTTCTGGGCCCTCCACCTCCAAACCTCCAAACCAGAATGCTTGCACAGAAGAAGAAAAATTTCTCTTAATGTTGAAAGAAAAGAGGATTGTGTTTATTCTCGTGGTGGTGTTGATGGGGAGCACACATGCACACTATGGTGAGCGGAAGTCAGAGGACAATTTGAGAGAAATCTGTTTTCTCTTTCTACCAGGCAGGTTCCAGGGACCAACTTCAGGTCCCCAGTCTTGGTGATAAGCAGCTTTACCTGCTAAGTCATTTTGCTGGCCTAGAAAACATCTTTTAAACTGTGCCCATAGCCAATGGACAATTACCAAACTTCAGCCCATGTCAGAAAATCAAGGGAAGTTTGTGACCCTCTCTGGCTCAGGGGGGCAGCAGTCTGCTCGCCTGTTTTCCTTTTCTCCTTACAGTTTCCCTTTGGCTCCAGTTGAATTCAGCTGTTTGAGCTAAAGTCATAATAATAATAAAAATCTCTCCCTCTCTCATTGATAATGGGCAGCCGTTCTCACTTGTACAATTTTCATGCCCTGAGATCACATTGCCCAGTATCGCCTTGGATTAGAACGAACTTCAGCATATTCCTAGCATTTCTCAGAGGGTGTCCAGTAGGATTGTGCAGCTGTTCCCTACATTGGTGGCCTGCTTAATAATGCACCCTTTGTGGGTCCTGCTTTCTTGCCACGATTATGACTTGTCTAAGTAAATAAGCCATGTATGCCCCACATACTTTTATCTCTGATACCCTGACTGGCACTGAGTTCTGTCTTCTGAGTTTCTTTCTTAAAAGCTTTGTCATCATGTGGGTATCCCAAGTTCCACTCCACAGTGGTACCAGAGATGTTACTTCAGATGGATCTACTTGTCAAATTGACACTGTCGAATGAAGAAAGTCAGATTAGCCTTTTCTGAGAATTGATCCCAGTAGCATTTTGGATCAAAGTGGAATTTTATTTCTGTGGTACAGAAGTCTTCTTGCAGTTCTTTCCAAGGATGTTTTATTTTAAAACCAAGAGATTCAAATATTAGTTTTTCATACCAAACTGCAACCTCCATAGCTTGTCATCCATCTTACCTTGATTCAAATGATGTAATGAAGCCTCTTCTATGGGATTCCATCCTGTCTCTAGAGTCAGAGTTGATGAGGCCCAGGGATAGTGGTGATTCCAGGTGTCTTGGGCAATGTTGTCTTTGGACTGACAGTTCTGGTGTGCTCCACAGGGAGCCAGAGCTGCCTTCTTCTAGAACCACATAATTCACATTCCCCCAGCACTGTTTTCTGGCAGTGTCTATTACAGAAATCAGATTAGACACTCATCCAACACAATCACTTCCCCACTGCATTTCAAGTCCATTTCTTTTGTCATCCGAGAGATGGGACTAAAGAGAGGGAAGGATGGTAAGTTGCCCAGCTGCCCTTTTGGAATGTGGAGGATCCCAGCCAAGGAGAATTAATTTTACCTTAGAGCTGTTCTCTTAAGCAAGCTGTCTACTGCTGGGCCATACCCTGGCTCCATGGTTGTTTTCTTAGGATCATTAGACCCTTGGGGTGATACTAAAATTAGGATTTGCTTACCCGGTGCTCACTGTACAAACCCTGGTAGGGGGTGTGATAGCCAAGATTTCATTATTACTCTTTGGCCAGGGCAATGCCATCAGTTTCAATCCGTCTCCTCAGACAACGTAAATGGTAAACGTTTAGTTTCCAGTCTTGAGGCTCAGCTTGTCTTGGGTTCGCGACAATGCCATGTGGTCATTCTGCCACTGACAGTATGTTTATTGGTCGGGCTTCTCAGATGTGAAATAATGCACAGAACAGTTCTCACATGAGTCAGGAGCTTCTCTTTCCTTCCTCCTGCCTTGTCCCAAGTTGCTCTCTCTTCCACTCTGCTGCTCTCTTTTCTCTCTCGTGTCTCCTTCAGGATCCATCTCTCTTGCAGGAAGGTGGGCACCTTATGGGGTGAAGCTTGAAGCATTTTTCTCTTATGTATTTTTAATGTGCTCTTTTCAAGTATCCAGTGCAGTGACATCTAGAATGTAATAAGAGTTCAGTAAATGCCTGCTGACTAAATCAATCACGTGGAATGGGTCCTGGCATTGGCTTGCTAAGATAGGCACTGATATTTGTGTAACTGCACTTTGCATGTGTGTGTGCCATTCACGTCCACCTGTTTCTTAGAAGCTGTGATGTTACAGCTGCATTTATCAACAAAAGCTGAGATGGTCACATTTAACTTTAGAAATGTGGAATTTGTATGCATATGCAATCAGATGTGACAAACCTAAATTGTTTACTCTCAGCTATGCCCCAAGACAAAAACGTGCAATTGATACTAGTGAGGAAAGCCGGGATTCAATCCTGATTCTGTCGCTAAAACTCTGTGATTGCTTATGCTCCAGGGACCTTCTTTTCCTCTCTTATTAAATGAGGCCATGGCCTATACTGTCTTCCATCGAATTATCAGTGACTCTGTGATCTTTAAAGAACAATAGGCAAGTTTTTAACATTCCTCTTCATAACAATTTCCATTCTTCTCTAAACAAGGGAGGTTATGAACACACAGGGCCGCTCCGGTTTGTTCTTCTGCTTACATGCCGGCTTTCAAATCACCAGCATTAGAAAATGTGATTCCTACTCCTGTGCTGTTTGCTGATCATATTGAAAAGCTGATTATACTGAAAAGGGAGAGAAGAGCAGAGAGTGGGATCTACAGATCGTTTCTTAGAGAAGAGAGGAGTGAACTTGTGTATGGAGTTAGAAAACACTAGAGACCACAGGACTCTATCCAAGTGTCATTAGCTGAGCTTCTATTTACACTGTCTTCAGTTCCCAAGGTTGGGGCTGGCACCGAGGCCCAGCCTAATGGGGAGAAGAGCTTTTAAAGGCAAAGGTCACAAAGTGCTTTTGGGATGGGAGCTTTCCCAGGTGTGAGAGAACATCTGCATCTTTTGCATTCCTGGAATTCCTGGTGTTGTCCTAACAGCTCAGGTTGCTCACAGGGCTGGCCTCAGACCTCAGATGGAGTCCTACACTGGTTCTGATTTTTTACTGTCGGACAAACCTTTACGCAATCCATCATGGCTCAATCTGAATCCACTTCCTCCTCTGGAGCTCCCTAGTCTGCCCCAGACACTCACGTGGGGTTTCCAGATGGTGTCTTCTCTGAGGTATGAGGCTGCTCTCCATAAGCAATCTTTACCTTCCTCCCTCCCACACACAGTATGTTTCCGGCATACGTGGCCTTTAAATTTTTCTTTTAAGGTTTAAAAATACTAGCTGATGGTATTGATTTGTCCTTCCACTAATACCTTGCACATGGGGAGCCTTGTTTCTACATCCCAAGAGCCTTTGTTACCTTCTCAGTGGAAATGCTTTAAGGAGTCCACAGGGGCTAGCTGGTTCCATGAGTCAATGTGAGACCATGGCCAGTGATAATGCCACTGTTCCGTTGCTCAATGCTTGTTCCACAAAGGCCGCACTGCATCCCTTGGACTACCCCGTTTCATGTAATCTGGGTCTGAAGTGTCAGGAAGGGATGACCTGGGCTGCATTTTCTTCCATCGACTGATGCTGGTCACAGCTGTAAAGCCAGCATGGTCCATCTCTTTTTTTCAGGCTGCAAAGGTTTACTCTCTGTGTTAGGTGATGTTTCTCATCATCCTTCAGAGAGCATCCACCATTTAAATGAAAGCAGGAAAACAGAAACACGGTGCAACTGGCTTCACGCTGAGTCAGTTTTTAGGAGGACTGCACTGTCAGACCCCGATTTTATGGCTTGACTTTTGTGTAGATTCACTTTCCACCACTATCCCAGTCACAACCTTGGCACCAATACCAGATCTCCATCTCAGTGTAACAAAACTCCACTGTTAACAAGACGTCACCATCACCCTTTTATTACCTTAAAGTCCTGATGTGCTTAGCTATTTTCCAGAGTGCTAGGACAGAATTTCATGACAAAGCCATTTAAAGTAGTATTTATTCAATTATTATGTGTATATACATACACATATATAATATAGAAACATATATGAATTCATTTAATCATTCAAACAGCTTTATAAAATATATATTATTAACTACTTTCTACTTATCTAAAAATTAAAGGGATAGCATAAAGTAGCCTACCCAAAGTCATTTTGGGGCCAAGTTCTAGCTCAGATTCCTAATAAAAAAAATTTATCCACTGTACATGAGCAAACAAATAATTTTTTAAAACTGGAAATACTTAACTTTGAAGTTTAAGCGAATTTGTCACACACAAATAATCAAAAATATCATCTTGTATAATAACTATAATTGTAAACTATTTTCCCTGTGAATTTGCTGAGCTTAGGTAGACTATGTATCAGAAATAAATTCACCCTGAACCTCCTAGAAACACTACGAAGTGTTTTTTCTTGCACATGTGAAGTTGGGTGCAGATTGCCTGATTAAAGCTCCCAAATTACTCCTAAGGTGGCTGGATGGAGAAAGGAGGGGAAGCCCATGCTGTGTTTGACAGTGCTACCAATCTCTGTTATACAGCTGGAGAAAACGCAGAGCACACTAGTGAATTAGTTCCCTCATTCATTACTATATCCATAATTGAAAGCTAAGAGACCCTGCACAATCTCATCTAAGAATCTAAGTCTCTTACTGATTTGTATGAATCTTTCTATCTGAAAACTCTATGGAATTAATAAACTCTTGTAGGTCGGCTTGGTGCACTATGGTTTAGGCTTCTGCACTTTCAAGTGGTAATTTAGATAGCTAACAATGTGGGAAGAGACAAAAAGCCATGGCATCTTCACACTCTTTTCCTTTTTTAAGGCAGAGTCTCTCTATGTGGCCCCAGTTGGCCTGGAACTTACTCTATAGACCAGGCTGGCTTCGAACTCACAGAGATCTGCCTGACTCTGTCTCCTCAGTGCAGGGATTAAAGGCATGCCTGGTTCATCTTCACACTCTCAATATCTTGCTTCATGTCATACTACTTGCTACCACTTACTGTTTCTAGACAACAGAGAATAAAATGTCTACTGTGCGAGTCTTTCTCTGTCCTGCTAGCCAGCTTCCAAATTACCACATGGAAACTTCTTATTAATTATGTAAGCTCGGCCAATAGCTTAGGCTTGTTTCTAACCAGTTCTTTTAAATTCACGCATTTCTACTAATTCACTTTCTGCCTCATGGCTTTATTACCTTGACTCTGTACTGCCCATGCTGCTTTCCTGCTTCCTCCATGTCTGGCTGACGACTCTGCCTTCTTCTTCCCAGCATCCTCTCTGCCCCAAAAACCCTGCCTAGCTATTGATTGTTTAGCTTTTTATTAAACCAATCAGAGTCACATATTCACAGTGTACAAAAAGATTATTCCACGACAGTCTACCTCTTACCTCTTAGGGCTCTCCATGAGGAAACAAGAGTTATGATTAAGAATTTCACCATTGCCACTTATATTTGGTAAACTTTGATCTGGAAGACAGAGAAAAAGCAGGTCAAAGCTGCAGAACCTGCTGGAGGATGAACCTTTCTTGATCTAACACTGCTGCTGTGACGGAGTGGTTTTCAACATTCGGCCTTTAGAAATAATTCAAGGAAAGAAATTTCATCACTGTAGAGCTAAAAAAGCTAAAATTAGTAGCATTAGATTATTATTTAATATTGTTTTGTGTAGAAAATAAAGTCTGTACTGTAAACCTCTCTAAATAATTTATCTCCTGGAGTTTTAAGCCTCTTATCAATGGCCTTGCACTAGGTCCTGCCAAAGATAATGGAGTTGACTTTAATGGCTGAATAAATGAAGGGTAGAGGGAATTCCCAGACGTTATCTGCTCAGCCTTTATGGACAATACCATGGGAAGGAGAGCAGCTGTGTTCACACAGGAACCCTCTCAGGATCTGGTTCCCTGGGGCGCTGCCCTTGCTCTCTGAGGCACCCCCCACTCTGTGTTTGTTTTAGACCTTGGTCATCGGTGCTCTACTAAGTGAAGAACACTGCACCTTCCAGCTTTGCCTGTGATGACAGACACAGCTTCAGGTTCAAGCTCAGCAACTTTAAATACTGGCGTTCTTCCAAAGAGATTTATAGTATGACCTCAGACTGTGCCCTGGTCTCCCACACAGCAGTCCCCAGTTTCCTGATCTATAGCTTTTCTGCACCGGTTTCTGCATCCCGAAGTTTCTCTCCTGGAGATGATTTTGAGAACACATTTCCTCATTATCTCTGTTTCTCATGATTGTTCTCATTTGGTAAGCTGGATAGACCCCAAAACAACTTTCTGTTCTGTGAAACATCTCAGGGTACATACTATTTTCAGGAAGATAGATGATATGTGCATCAAAATATCATCTTAAATGAGCTTGCTATCTTTATTTCAAGGCTGTTCTCTCTGGCTATTGAATATTAAATCATCTTTTCTAGTTACTGCATAATAACCACCCCCAACCCCTCTTCTAGAATTGGCCAAAGGAGTCTGTCTGGTTTATTCTTGGGCCATCAAATCAGGCTTAGGCACAGGAGACAGTGCTCTGACTTGTCAGATGTGTCCATAGGCAAACCCTGTCCCCTCCCTCCCTCTCCCTATCTCTCTGTATCCTTCTGTCTCTCTGTCTTTGTCTCTCTGTCTTTGTCTCTCTGTCTCTCTCTGTCGGTCTCTCTCTGTCAGTCTCTCTCTTTCTCTCTCTCTCTCTCTCTCTCTCTCTCTCTCTCTCTCTCTCTTTCTCTCTCTCTGTGTGTGTGTTTTGCTGAGGTTTTCTTTTGAGTCAATCTTAGCCTGTGTCCACACAACCTCTTGAAAAAAAATTAGACATTACAAGGAGTCAGGGAGATTAGAATCAGATTATATATCAGAAAGGGAGGAGAGAGATCTTTGGCAGTGGGAATCTGGGTAAATGTCATTACCTGGAGATGAATGAGCTAAGCTTGAAAGGAAGGCCCTAGGAACTAAGCAGACATCTTCCCATGTGCAATGAAGCTGAGAGACAATTTGTGTTCACTCTCAGAATGGGAATGTTAGAAGAACAGGGGATGGGATGTCTAAGGTCCTTAGCTAAAAAATGTGATATATGTAATACAGTTAAGGTTGACATGTAACAGCAGTAAACTAGTGAGGCCCCTACTGAAAAGCCTCACTCCACCGAGCTAGTTTATATAACCAGACCACATACTCAGTAGCTGGCCCTACTCCCAAAGTAAGTTAAGATTTTTTTTTTTTTAAATTCTGCCTCCTAGTTGCTGTCTTTGGTATTCAGAATTGTCTAAAGTCTGGAGATCAAATCAAACAAAGCCTCTTGTAAACTTTAACGTGGGCCCAAGGCAAACATGGCACTTGTCTCTCACACTTAAAAAGGGTGACCAGGTGCAGACAGAGCCGTGAGCACAAGCAGCCACTAAGCCACAGTTTTTGGTGTGTTTGAGGTCACTGGCAGTCCTGCATCTCATGCAGTTACGAAGCCAGAGTTAGCAGCAGCTAAGGTGTTCAGAGGGAGCCCCAGCTGGAGGCAAGCTTCTGTGATGCTCTGGACTGCACAGGTGGATGCAGCCCAGGCAGTATCCGCTGCAGTCAGTTTTCATCAGCGTCACCTTTGATTTTTATGACAGCTTTTCTTTGGACCTGGTTCTTCCCTTCTGTCATTTTCTCAGATTCAGAAACCAATCGACTAAACAGGAAATGGTTCCCTTTCTTTCCCATTTTTGTCCTCCTAAAGCTAAGTTTTCTTGGTTTACCAACCAAGGATTCTTTTTATGCCACAGGGAAATTAGTTAACCGACTCGGTCATATTTTGCCATACATGGCAACATGAGTTGTCCCGGGTCTATTTTTAGATACTGGATTAGTCTTAGAATGCGAGGTCTGCACTGTGGGAAAGAATGACCCGACCTTGCGAAGACGAGAACTCTGCTTTATGTCACTATGGTTACTGCTTGATTGTCCCAACTTGCATCCTCGGAATCCAAGTAGGAGGAATCAAAACAGCATCTCTACCAGGCGGGCACCAAAATATATAAAATACATTATTCTTTATAAGAGCAAAGATGAGCCATGTATGTACTGGAGGGCAAAAACTCTTATAGAATAAAAAAGAGCAAACATGTATTTTGGCAGAAAATAGAAATTTACTCTGGTCTTTATAGTTTGTTATTGAAAGAATATGGGCTATAGGACTCAGTGGAGATAAAACCATGGTGATAAATGCAGCAGTCCCAAGCTATCAGGAAGCAGGCCATACAGAATGAACTTTACCTGTTCCTTCGTTGCATTCAAAGCGTGGTCTGTGTTATCTAGCATTGCCTTGTTACTGGGTAGCTATCTACACTGGCATTCTATTTCCTTAATATTATTTCTTGAAAAGTCTTCCTTGAAGTTGAATAAAAATAAGCTTTATTAAAAACTAAAAACCTGACTTTCAATATTCAAATCCATCCCACAAGCGCTTATCCAGCCCCTGGTTTCTGAGGGTATGATGCTGGGGACCCAAATCAGGATTCCTTATTCTAGCAAAATGACTTTTAGTGATTAAATTTCAGGAAAATATTTTAATGTTAAAATTCAACAGTGAGTTATGTGTAAAGACGCATTCAAATTCACGTCCATGTTGAAGGGTCTCTGGCAGCCTTTGTCTAACATTTTTGTCGTTCACTCAGACCCTGTCTGTTAGTGGGTAGGCCTGTTTTCACAATGGATCTATATATTGTAATGTATCTTAAGGTCCAGAAATTTTTTTCAATCTTAGCAAGCAGGAAAAGATCCTAAAAGGATAAATGAGAAGTTTTGTGTGCTTCAGAGATTATAGAAATTTTAGTTAGTGATGGATCAGTTGACTGGATTGGCTGCATTCTGCCTCATGATTTGATTGTGCTCTTAGTGGGCATTCGTGCATGGCAGGTAGAGACAGTCTCACTATGGAGGGCCTTGATTTCTATACAAGGAAGGAGTTTAGCCCTTAACACATGCTGTAGGATGAGCTAGGGTTTCCTTTCATTCAGGAAGCAGAAGTGCTGGACCCCACCCCCCACGCCCCAAGTGATGCCTGATCAGGAGCAGATCCAGGATGTAGGGGTCAGTGTCACAGAAAGGGGTGACGGTACTGTGTTCTTGGACAATGTTCTCCTTTCATTCTTCATCCAGTTCAGCTTGAAGTGGGATTTAAAAAGTGTTCAACTGACCCTGGTCTGTTCTGGAAATCTGATTCAGTCATAAAACATTTGAATCTGGGACTTTTGAAACAAATCTATTCTCATTAACACACTCAACACATGACACTCAGGCCTTTCTCAGGATTCCATTTTGGTACGAGGTACAGTTACTACAGCACTGGTGTGTGTGTGTGTGTGTGTGTGTGTGTGTGTGTGTGTACATACGCACTGCAGTTATTTGCACACATGTATTTGTATGCGTATGGAGGCCAGAGGTCAATGTTGAATGCCTTTCCCAATCATTCTACACCTAATAATTTTAGACAGCATTTTCCGTTGAACCCAGAGCTCATGATTTGGCTGGACTGGCTGGCCAGCAAACCCAAAGAATCTTACTGTCCCCATCTCCTCAGCTCCAGTATTACTGGCATGTTCTCTCACACCTAGATTTTTATATGAGTGCGTAGTATGCAAATTCAGATCCCCACGCTTGCACAGCGAGAACCATCATTCGCTGAGTCATCCCGAAGTCCCCTCCACCTTACGTGGAGATCACCAGTTCAACTAGACTAACTAGGCAGCAAGCCTCACATCCTTTTGCCTCCCCAGCATTGGGATTCTAAGTACATAACACCCCAACAGCCTTTTATGTGAGGGCTCAGCATCGGAACTCAGGTCTCCACGCTTGCCTAGCAAGAACTTGATTGACTGAGCCATGTTCCTAGCCCCCTATTTGATGTTCACGTATTTTACAAAGGATATTGTTTCCATCGCAAATGCAACCGAATAGGTGGGGGCAGAAAACAGCTACTTTACTATGCGGGTGGAGTTTGTGTTGCTAAGTCAAACAGAGCACAGCAGAGACAACTTTTCTCTCCGCCATGTCGAGAGCCTCAGCCACGAAGACTCCAAGACTGAAGGTGCTTTGGGGTGGAATTATCTGGATTTCTTCATTCACACACCTGGTTAATTGTTGAAGGCTGTTGCTAAGACCTCAACTGGGTTTGAGGCTCTAGTAGCTCTATGTAGTGACCTCTCTCTATGCCTCTTCCCATACGGTAGTTGGGATTTCATCACAGTACAGAAGCTGGATTCCAAGACTGAGCGTATCAAGAGCTCAAAGTGGGAGTGTGTGCCATTTTTATAACCTAGCTTAAAGGTCACATGACATCACCTTTGGCATACTGCCATTACAAAGGTCTGACCAGGTTTATGGACTGTCAAGGTCATTTAAGAAAATCATGTTCTAGAGGGGGAATTCAATAATGGCAGTGGAGACATGGCAGCAGGTGGCCAGAGAAGGAAGCTGACAGATCACATTTTAACTTCACAAAGAAAGTAAAGAGCAAACTGGAAGTGAGGTGAGGCTGCAAACTCTTAAATCTTGCCCCAGTGATGGCTTCCAGCAAGGCTCCATGTTCTAGACATTTCTTAGCTGCCTAATGGTATCGTCAACTGGGGACCAACTTTTCAAATACAGGAGCCTATGGGTGACATTTCTGAGTCAAACCACCACAGAAGGCAACTACTTAATTGGAAACTATCTAAAAATTAAGAAAACCTTAATTAGAAGTCATAAATGCTTAAAAGACTAGCAGAACATTTTTTCCTTGTGTAATGAAAATGCTTAACATTTCTTCACCCAGATGAATTATGTCTCATGCCACTAAGAACTCCCAAGCTGCATCACTGAGGTGCTTCACCAGTCTTGAAATACAGCAATAGGGAACACTGACAACTGAGAAATTGATACATATACTTGTGTCTAAAGGACGGAAAAGATGAATTAGAGAGTTGTAGAGATCATAAAGGTGTGCATACCACTATTGTATCCTTGGTTTACCAGGCCATGCTGGTCATGGTTAGGATTTATAGGAATCATAGCCAGGGAAGAATGTGGGCTGCTTCCCTCTGTTGGAAGGTAGGCCTGCTTAACAAGAGGGAAATCATCCCTGGTCTCAGACACCTAGCCAACAATCCAGGGCTAGAGAAGTAATGGATCTTGGAGGAGAACCTACAAGTGTCACCTTAGTAACCATAATCATACTCATCTCTAATTACATTCTAAATATTTATCCTTACATCTACAGATAAGTGCAGTCCTCATCCCTCATCAAAAAAAAACAAAAACAAAAAACAAACAAACAAACAAAAAACTACTCTTTGCAACAGAGACCATTACGGAAACCCACAGCTGATCAAAAGTCAGAGAACAGGAGATTATGTGGTCCACTCCCAACTAGTACATCTACAACACAACTTTTGCTTTTAAGGCTGAAGGATCATTGTGGAAGAGGGGGCAGGAAGACTGTAAGGGCCAGAAGAGCAGGAAGTTAGTTCTGAGCTTGTGTCTCCTACAAACAGAGAAACAGCTGTGATGAAACTGTGTTTCATCAACATGGCTGCCTAAACAAAACCTGAACAAAGACAACATCAATAGGCCTGCTAACATGGAAGCCTCAGCCTTAGACAAAGAACTACAGGTGAGTGAGAAATGCTAAGAGAGGGAGAAATAGTCTTCCCCAGGGAAGAGCACAACAGTTTGGTTATCCAGTACCAAGTGGTCAGCCCTGAAATCATATGCACACAAGTAACACTGTACAGACTGAGCAGGTTGAATTTATATATTTAGGATTTTATATATATATTTTAAATATATATATATATTTATATATAATTAGGATTTCATATATATGAATAAATAATATTTCTATAATTAAAGAAAATTAATTATAGAAAAAGTGGCCATAAATTTGAGAGAATAAGGAGGGTATATGAGAGGGGTTGAAAGGAGGATAGTTAAGGGGAAAATGATATAATGATATTATAACTTAAAAATTATTATAAAAAGATTACCTTTGTAAGTGGCAAGCCAAATAAAATTCCAAAGTTCAATAATTTAAGGCCTTCATTTAAAAAAAAAGTGTAGCTCAAAATGACACACTACTGTGTTAGAATCGTGCTACCACTTATCTCGTGTCTCTATGGTAGACAGCGCTAAGTAATTAGGTTTTGGCATGGTGAATGGCTGTGTCTGGTCAGTACCTGGAATCCTCGTTAAAACTGGGCTTTAAAAACTCACTGCCAATTATTTTTTATTGTTGACATGAGCAAAACCTTCCTTATTTATAACAAAACTAAACTTTCCTATTCTCCAAACAAATTCAATCATAAACAAATCGTGTTACACCGAGCTTATCATTATTCCTGCCGAAGTCGACAGAGCAAGGTACTCCGCTATGTATACGTAAATAAAATTTGGCATGTATTAAGGACCTTGCCTCATTCTTGATTTTGAGCTTGGGGATGATATGAGATGACTGAATAGTAAGGGAAGAGATCAGCCTCTGGCATGACAGCCCCTGATGACTTCAACTTGGTTGGAACATTCTGGTATGTTGAACATTTCATATGATCAAATTCTGGAAATAATAAGGATACCAATCATATCTATATAAGACATGGACTTGGAGGAGAGCAGACAGGTTGCCATGACAAGCAGTCCAAAAGTATCTTAAGATATTATATTCAGCGAGACGAAATTCAATACTGTAGTACTTCTTTCACAAAAGCAGCACAGAGCATATGGACCTGATTGTGCAACAGCATATGTAAATGAGATTCTTGCATTTTAATTAATATTAAGATCACACCAACCATTTGATACGATCTACAAAAGGAAAGAAAGAGAAAGGCATAACTTTGGCATTTGTAGTTCTTTCTAGAACAAGGAAGGAGGTAGTTCTGGTCCAGTGTTCCTCTGCTCAGATCACAACTGACATACTTCATGCCATGGTGTACACCACAGTTTAAAAGAATATTAAAAATTAACATTATCCAAGATTTGTATTCCATGGGGAAGAGAAAATAGTACTTCATAAAATTGTAAGTCATAATTTGTACAAAACACTGGCTTAAGAACTTTACTTATATAATAAATTAGATCTTATACTAATGCCGTAAGTTATCTATTTTTATGGCCATTTATATGTGAGGATACTGAATCACAGTGGTGAGGTAGTTTTTTTTTTGCAAGGATGTATTGCTGTAGAACGGAAGAGCCAGAATACTATCATAATTCAATTTGTCCCAAAGTGCGCTTTCCCTCTCCCTCTCCCCACCTCCGTGTTTGCATATCGCCCACCCCCCCCCCCTCTCTCTCTCTCTCTCTCTGTGTGTACACACACACACACACACACACACACACACACACACACACACACACACACACATCATAGAGGCCAGAGGACAATTCCAGCTCTAATTCCTAAAGAGCTGTCAACCTTGTTTTTTTGAGACAAGGTCTTTCACAGGTTTGAAGCATATCATTAGGCTAGGTTGGATGGCCAGTGAGGCCCGGAGATCTGCTTTTGCCTTCTTCACTATTATGGAGATTATAAGCATGAGCTGCCACCACACCTAGCTTTTATGTGGGTTCTGGAACTCAAACAAACTCAAGTTCTTTTGCTTGCATGGCAGGCCCTTTATCAACCGAGAGCTTTCTCCAGCCTCTAATGCTCTTATTTTCCTTTTAATTTAAAATTTAAATTTTAATAAATTAAATAAAATTTAGTTTAAAATTGAGAATTTCATAGATGAGTACACTGTATTTGCATCATTTCCCTTCCTCTCTCTTCTCCCTCCAACTTCTCCTGCATTCCTTTACCCAATCTCCCCTCTAATTCATTATCTCTTCTTCTATAATTATTATTTTACACACACACACACACACACACACACACACACACAGACAGACACATACACATATGTATGTATATAAAATCCACTGTGTCCAGTATTACCTATATGTGTATATGTTTGGGGGAACCACTTAGGATTGGGAAACATATTAGGGTGCTCTCTGATGGAGAAAACTACTTCTCCCTTCCTCAGAAGCCAGTGACTGGCTGTAGCTCTTTATCTAGGTGGCTCTGTGACATTTTCCCATCTATGTTGTCATGCTGAGTGCTGTGGTTTTGCTCAGGCCACCATGTTATGAGAGGTCGTAGGTACCATATCCTTGTCCCATCCAGAAGATGCTGTCATCTTGCTGCAGTTGTCTTGATCATCCAGTGCCAACCTCTCTGCCTCCCCTTCTGCAGTGACCCTGGAGCCTTACACATGGGATTATGCTGTGGCTGTCTCAGTTGGGGCTGGAGACCCCACAGTCACTTTCTGCATTTGGGTCACTTGGTGATCTCGGTGGTCCCCTCTGCTGCAAAAAGAAGCTTCTTCGATGAGGGGTGGCATCTATGCTTATCTACAGGATGACCATTTAGAATAGAGGTGGAATCTGTATTAACTTATGAAATGGCAGTAATAGTTTTTCTCTAGAGTCTACGACTCTCCAGCCAGGGGTTACTGGCTAGGTTTACAGTACCAGGCATGAGTTCCCTCTTACTGAGTGGTCCTTATGACCAATCAGACAGCTGTTTGGATATCTTGACAGACATGTGTATGTAAAGTATGTACCAAGATTCAGTCTGAGATTTGTTTTTAGAGAAGCAATGGAGTGACAG
Organism: Peromyscus nudipes; assembly: GCA_902168325.1. NCBI lineage: Eukaryota > Metazoa > Chordata > Mammalia > Rodentia > Cricetidae > Peromyscus > Peromyscus nudipes. The sequence continues at coordinate 43,724 of CABHPH010154352.1, forward strand.
CTTATATCCTTGACCTACAACCAGCTGATGGAGGTGTCTGACATTTGCTAAAACATCCTGAATATTCTGTATAACCAAGTTGCCTTAGGTCAAGATTTTGTAAATTAATGTACGTAATTTAATACCACACAGGGTGATAATTCTCCCCTCTAGGAGACATAGGCTATCTAATAAAAAGGGACTAGGCAAGGGACACTTCCTTGGAGTTGTTGGTCAGGGGGCCAAGAGACCCTGGAAACAATATGTGCTCTTGCCATGGCTCTTGGCTGCTTCCCAAAACTTGACAGGAAGACCCCATTGCTAAAGACAACACACACTTTGGACTCAGAATCTGGAGGGATGCAGCTGGAATTGGCTTGAAAGCCTGCTCCCTGAGGGCTAGCTCTCATACATAGCATTGGAAGGTGTGACGTAAGTGCTAAGGGATACAAGTTGTCAGCAATCCCACCAAACCGTAAAGCCTGTGGACAACTGTGAAGCTCCTATTAACACCTTGATAGTGGTTCATAAATTTCTAATGTTTATGGCCATCATATGAAAAATGTATTAAAATGAGTAGATTTTTTAGGTCCAGGTGTTCTGAGACAGAAGGTCATAGGACATTTTCTTAAGATCATCTCACACATAAAGTGTGATTATGAGTGTGAATGTTTATGTTAGTTTTACTCTATATCTCTACTGTGGCTAATTGTCTTAACCAACAATACAATCCAGGATGGTTAGTTAGCATTTAATCAATATGCTGAAACCAAGAGACATTCAATTATACTTACAACAACACCAGGAGTTTTTATAGTTTGAGTAATGGATTTTAGACCAGGGCATTTCTTTGTGACATCAGTGGTTGTATATGTCAATTTATCATTGCTGTGACCACATACCTGACAGCGGCAACTTAAGGGAGGGAGGGTTCAATTTTCTTCACAGCTGTCAGAGAGTTCATTCCATGGTTGTTTAGCTCCATGCACTTGAATGTGGGAGCACATGGAAGAAGTACCTTCATCTCATTGTGAGCAGGAAGCAGGGAGAAAGAGAGAGAGAGAGAGAGAGAGAGAGACAGAGAGAGACAGAGAGAGACAGAGAGAGACAGAGAGAGACAGAGGGAGACAGAGAGACAGAGAGAGACAGAGAGAGGTGGGGGAGGGAGAGAGAGACAGAGACAGAGAGAATGCAGAAAGTGCATATCAAGATTCAGTCTGGGATTCGTTGTCAGGGACATTGTGTAATGACAGCCTTTACCTACAGTAAGCAGCTGGCAGAGATGCCCGATTCCAAGCCCCCATGGAAATTGTACATAACCAAGTTGCTTTGGGTCAGGACTTGGAATTGCAAGAAGTGCCTTATGTGGTTGTGCTTAGAGACCTGCTACATGAATGCTCCTTTCCTTCCCCATTCACACATGAGTTCCCTGCAGAGACGGAGCTAATGAACATTTTGGGAGTATTTCAAAGAAAAGAGGAGAATAAGTCTTTTATAATCTTGAGTCAATCAATTTAAAAAGAGATTTTATAATCTTTTTCTGTAGTAACATCAACAACAATAAAAAGAATGAATTTCTGTCATCTTCAGTATATGCCTAAAAGCCCACAATTACAGAGATTTTTGTGAACATTTCCCACCGAACTACTGCTAAAAACCTCCATCTTTGGTCCAACAATCTTTGTGAAGTCATGGTCTTTTACCAGCAAACACCCTCTAGTGAGTCACATGCTTTATAAGAAAAATTATTCTCCTATCTGAAAAAAAACCTGATATCTAGGAGCTAGATTTATCTGGTGGAAAGGCTGAACGTCATTAAAATGCTGTACCCGGAGATCTGTTATTGTTTGTACTTGAAATTATGTCAAGAATGACACTTCAAGGGCATCTTAGAAAAAAAATTATCAAGCACCATTTTTGTAAAATTTCTCATGGTGAAAAAGCATTGGAATGCTTTTTTTTTAAGGATAAATCTTACAGTAGTAGATAAACATCAATTCTTGAAATACTTAAGTCTATTCCATCATATTTATATAACAAAGGCAGATAATGTGCCTTACCCACAGTGGGGACAATACAAATGCTTTGTTGACATGCTTTTTGACTTATACAGCACAAACCATGGAAGCTTTGAATATGATAAAAAAGTTGAATAGGCACTTGGTAACTTTTATGAAGCTGGTGGGTAAGGCTTCTGAACAATAGCAGAGGAGCTCAGGGACCTTGAGATTTTAACAAAGGCAGCAAAGGGGAGATTTTAGTAGAGAAAACATTCACTCAACCAAAGATGAAAAATGGCCAAGAAGGGCGTTTTTTGCCCTGGGCATTCATATAGGAGTAGTAGAGGGTTTTTTTTTAATTGTTTTTTTTTTTTAAGTTGGCACCTTGCTTTTCCTAATGTGAAAGTGGGCTCCTTGGATTTATCAAAACCATTAAAAGCATTTCAGTTCTGTGTAGCAGCAGACGAGGTTGTGCCAATCCTCTGAGACATGGTCATGTTATATGGTGGCTGTTAAGTAATTAAAAAGGATGAATGATACTGTGTACAGTCTTAGTGGTAGTAATATATATGGGTAATTTTGTTACAGCATTATAAACATGGAATGTAGCTCTGTTGTAATTGACACCCTCTTCCATTTCTCAAGTACTTCCGGTATTAGTGACTGCATGTTATTTTGCTATTGTTCATTATATGTGGCTTTAAGAAAAGTCTTCATTGCTTTAAGAGCAAATGTATGTTGAGACATGAATCCTTTTCAGAAAGAAGTGAAGGTTGCTAATTTGATGTGATGGATGACTCAGTGTGTTGTTCTTTTGACACTGCTTTTATATCTGATGCTAAATATGAAATTCAGTTTATCTGCTGAATAAAAAGTATGCCAGGCCCCTGATGATGTGAACACAATAATTTGAGCTTTTCATGTCTTCATCAGTGGCTTGGGTTTTTCCCTTCTAAAATTGTAAGTGATATTCAAAGACTTCCTGTTTGTGTTGTGGTTCCTAAGAAGAAATAGCATTAAGGACAGGAAGAGTTTCATAATGAAAGAAGAGCATGGGGGTAGGGTGTAGAGGGCCCAGAGGTGGCAGAAGTGTTGCTTAGCTTCGTTGTTTGCAGTAAACAAGATTTACTGTCTTATCTGGTTATTGTATGGAAATTTTCTGGTTTTATTGGTCATGACTCTGTTAATGCGATCTTGTTTGAGTCTTTTATTCTTTCAATCTTTTTTTGTTCTTGCCATTGAATGCTATGTTTACTGGAAACCAAATGCAAAATGGTCTTTATAGAGATACTTATGTAAATCACTCATTTCTCATAGCTCCCTTCCACTTCAAAAGCAGTTGTGGACAGAGATTACTCAGACGTATCACTTGTTGGGACTTAGCAGATGGTCTTCCTCAACTCCATTCCTGGCAGCAGGAACTGAAGATGAAGAGGTTGAGTGACTTAGCTCGTGTTTCTTCCTATTGGTGGAGCCTGCTTAGGGTCCGCCCTTGTCACTCCTACGACAAAGCTCTGCTTTTGCTTGTATTGCTTTTAATTGAATTTCTGATTGCCAGATTATTTTCTAAACAGCTGAAAGAATTCATAAAGAACTCTCCTGTAGCCTTTCCTGTTTCCCCAAGTGGCAACATCTTAACTAAGGTATTGATTTTGGTGTCATGAAGGCACACAACTTCATCGCCTAAAGATGTCTCATGCTGCTCATTTACAAGTGCCAAAATCCCTCACACACACATCACTCTAACTACTGGTAACCACACTCATTTAGTAGCTATTTCTGCAGTTTTGTTATTTCATGTTAAATGAGTGGGGTCATGCTATATAAAACTTTAGAGATGGCTTTCTGTCTCTCAGCACTATGCTCCAGGTTAATCTGGATTCATCTGGCTTGTCATGCATGCTGACACACTGATCCTTTCTGCTGCTGAGTAGTAGAGACCATCTCACCAAGGCTTTTCTTTCATGGAGTATGTCTGCTTTAATCTTGGCAAATGTTGGTCATTTCAACATTTAGAGTTTAGAAGCACAATCATGAAGATAAGTTCGATTTCTGAAATCCCCATTTTCTATTTGAAGAGACTTGGAGATCCATGAATTATGACAAACGTCTTGGCAGAGCCCCTTCCGTTCTGTTTGTGATGAGAGAGAGGTGGACTTCAGGGAGTCCCTCCACTTGTGGGTGTTTCCTGAAGGGTCTGATCAGAAGAGCCCTCTGCTAGACACAGACAGTTCTGGGTTTACAATGGTGCCATTCATGTGCTTGCTTTTTATACCAGTGTAAATGAAATGCATATTCATAGACACTGGGCTTCAAGGGTATTTCCTCATGCTAATGACATGTAGTATTACAGCCTCTCACGTTGGACTTGTTCTTAGATTGCTAAACTACGATGTTGTGTAGGCTAGGCATATTTGGTGCATTTTTGACTCCATGATATTTCAGCTTCCATAGCTTTACTGTAAGTGGAAGAGCATCTGAACCACAAATCTGTGAGGGAGCCTCTCCAGGGAGCTAGTGTAGAGGCTGTGGAGCAGGACCAAACAATTGTAGACCTCATCCGAGTGTCACAAAGGGGATTCACAGCTGCAGATTTTCCTTACACAACAATGTGGTGAGAAGACACAATTTATCACCTGTCCACTGCCAATGTGTCTCTGGTTTTGAGTGGTCTGAAATAGTGGAGATTTGTTTCCTATATTAAACTCCAAAGATCAAGTCATTAAGACAGCAAACAGCTGCTAGATGAAGCTTGTGCTTGAATTTATGAGTTCAGTTTTGGTTTCTATCACAGTTTGGCACATGTCATTTGCTCTGTGACCATTTGCAGGCTTACTTACCGCTATAAAACTGACAGACTTTCACAACTGTCAGTTGGAAGATGGGGAACTCAAAGTCATGCCTCCCTGGGGTACCTGTGTATTCTAACCGTGAAGACTACTTGAAGAGCGTGTAGAGGAGAAAGGGAGAAACAGCTCAGAAGACTGTGGAATCAGAGTATTGGGAGGGAAGAGGCACACTTACATGAAAAGATATTGGATAAGACGACAAAGCCTTGGAAAATATAAACCTAGTTAAGGAGGGTATGGAATATAGCATACGGAGTCTGATTGACAGCCTTTGGATTGCCTTAATGTGAAGAGGTGTTCATATGGCACCATCCCAGAATGCTTGGGAGCCAGAAATCTCCTCCTTGATTTGAGGAGAGGGCGCCTGTAGGGACATGGTAGACTTATAAGGCTAAGTAGGAAAAGAGAATCTCAATCAGGAGATGAGACTAGATAGAACCGGAAGGAACAGAGTGATGTCTGAATTTCAATTTTCATAGCAGCCATATGAGTCTGAGGCTGACTGTCTGAGACTCGGTAATTCCGTTTTTATTTATTTTAGCCCTGATAGATTTTTCCTTCCAGTGCTGTGAAATTCATTGTGAAGTCAAGGGGGCTCAGACAAGCACTAAACACACTTCTGAGGATCATTTCTTTAACTTCTGAGGTCAGGAATAATTTACTGTGCTTTGGAAAGCCAGGCTGTGCATCTCCCCCTATACCCCTCAGCTAGCTCTCCCTGCAGCGTGTGCAGGCTGCAGATTTCGTTCACAGATACTAAAACTTGGTTTTGATGGACCTTGTTCCTGATCCTGGTGTTTCTCGCTCCAAGAGGTTTGTTGTTGTAAAAGCGGCAGTCATTCTGCTCACAACAAGATTGTAATGTTAGCGTCTCCACTCACCTGGGCGGCTCCTTGACTAAGATAATCAGTTGTGATGTTTTCGGTTAGATTTGGTAAAATCTTGCACTTCCCAGATTGTGCAGTAAGTGCCACCGTGTGATTGACTCCACTCTCCTGATCATAACCCCCATTACACATTCCTTTTCCCACCTCAAGTGTGGAGGCTCACGTTAGGGTACGCCAGCTGGCTACAGAGACACTAGTGTTACACAATCATACAGTTTTTCTCTTCTGCCTTCAGATTTTACAGCAGTGTGTTGAAGCACTCAGGAAAGATCTGTGTTCTCTGGAGATATGGTCCGTGCTCGGATGGAATGAGTAATGGGCTAAGGGAAAGCGTAAGTGGACACAAAATGAATGATAGCCGGGCTGTCCCCTGCAGCAGCTTCTAGCATGGCAGGTGTGGGGAGGAACTGGTGCTTGTCTCCTCAGAGGTTTGTATTTGTCCAGTCCCACATAGAAGGAAGGGGCTGAGGGAGAGGCTAAAACTGATTCTGAGTTGACTGATGTCAAGTTCTTGAAAGAATGGTGTCTCCCCGCACCCTCAGGCTGAGATCATCTTGATCACAGGTGGACTTTTGTTTGGGACGACTCAGTCTGGCCACTGTGTGTGGCCTGGCCTTCCTCACAGCGTGGAGCCGGTTCAGAGAATGGTCCTTTTAATACAATGATGTGGAAGACATATCACTTTTATGACCCAGCCTGAGAAGTCACCTGGTATCACTTCCGTCATGTGATATTGGTTAAAGCAGGCACAAAGATTTATTATCGCTGAAAGGAAAACAAATTACAAATCCTACCACTCACTAAGGGAAGTGTCACCATCACTCTGTAAGAAGAGCCCATGGGATGAGACACACTTCACTAGTTAACGTGACCCTGGATGCAAGCGCTCTAAAGTATACGGCATACACTGAGTACTTAGTGTTAGCTGTCAGTTATTGGATCAGAAGCCTCGGCAGCTCCAAAATGGGGATGTTTGAGGAAAGTTCTGGTGTATTCCTTTTCTTTTAATTGTTATAACATACTTGTACCTAAGGCTGTGAGAAGGAGAACCCTTGAGTCTGAGGAAGGAATGTAGGCCACAATGGGGAATGTATCTGGGTCATTTGCTCATATGATTTCAGTCCGGATCTATTTAGCCGTAAGCCTGTATCGTCACCCTGCATAACTAACCTCTAGAAGGAGCTGACTAAAGTCCCATCCTCGTGTTCACTGAGGCTTATAAACTTCAGATAGAAGTGAGTAAATGTTCCTTGGCACTGGACAGGGACCCGCTGAGGCTGAAAGCCCCCGAGGCCAGTGGCCTCATGGACATCCTGGGAAGCAGTGAAGATGACTTTGGAGTGGCCCTCGTTTGAACTTCGACCTCAAAGGCAAGTGGATTAAATAGCTTAGTGATGAGAACTGCAGCCTAAAGCCAGAGCTTTGGGGCTTTTGTTGCAAGCAAATGAAATGTAGGGAAAGGCTTCTTGTAAGCCACCTGCTTCTTCCCAGACCAAACAGCAGCAGCAGCAGCAGCAAAGCCTGGACCCCAGGCAGCTGCAAGCAGCATTCTCCAGATGTGCCTGATAGATCCTGCAGAATTCCCCTTTCCTTTCCTAATATATTGTCTTTCACCTTAAAACAAAACAAAACAAAACAAAACAAAACAAAAAAACCACCAGTCTTGTTCCTGTTTCTCATAAAGAATCTATGTAACTCTGAAATAGGATAATTATGCTCATTGAAAGCTTCAGAGTGGTCCTAACACATGAAATGAGTCCTAAGAGGTTCACACTGCCTCTTCAGCTATCATTCAGTACTGTGCAACTTTGCTTGGGCTTTCCCTAGCTTATGTTTCGCTCTTCTCACCCATGGGTTAGAGAAAGCTCCGAGTTAAACATTATGGTGGGGTAGTAGATCACAGTACTTGGGTCCTTGTGGACAGGATGTATGGAGTTGACATGAATATGCAGGGAGAGAGTAAAAGTAAGAACCCAGACCTGCAGACTCACCAACCAGTCTCTCGCTGTCTGGTTCCATCTGTTTGCAGCATTGAAAGACGTTCTGTGAAGAGCTATCGTCCTGCAGGCAGCGTAAGGAAGAAATCAGAGCTAAGAGGAGATTGTGGGTAAGGAATGAGTCTAACTAATTCATACTCTCAGACCAACAGGGGGTGAGGGAGAAACAGGTAGCAAAAATTAAAATAATAACAACGTATATTGTATGAGACACAACATTGCCATCTGAAGATTAATGACATGTTACTGTCCCCTTCATCTGAAACTCTCTCTCTCCCCTCCCTCCCTCTCCCCTTCTCTTCTTTCTCAATATTGGTTAGCAAATTCAGAGCCCTGCACATGTACACAAGCACCCTGCCACTGAGTTGTATTTTAAACACTGATTTTCTTTTTAAAGCCCAAACCAGGGCTGGAGAGCCGTCCTAGCAGGAGAAAGTGCTTGCTACACAAGACTGATTTGATTCTGGTTTTGATCCCCAGAATCCACAGTGGAAAGAAAGAACCCACTCCTGAAAGTTGTCCTCTGACCTCTTCACATGCATCATGGCTTATGTACACCAACACACACTTCACCTCCTCCCCCTCCACACACTGACAATGAATAAAACCAATTTAAAAATTCCAAACCACAACAATGATCAATGGTATAATATTTTTATAGCATTCATACCTTCATTGTAATTCAATCAAAATTAACAATGAGAATCAACACTTGGGTGTAAGTGATCTACTTGAGCAGGACTGGTCCCTGATTGGGGCTCTCTAACTCCAGGGAGTGTCCCAGAGCAGAGTAGTACATGAGATCTACAGTTTGCCAGGATTGGAGTAATCTAAAACATTATAAAATCTTTAAATTGGGAAACCTGTTCCTTAAGATTATGTATAAACACCCGTATGTGAGTCTGGACTAATGTCACACTAGCAGTATTGGCTGTAGGAGTCACGTGAGTGTCCTGCAGATGTGAGTTCTGGTTCTATCTGCAGGCACAGGTATGTGCTCATCCCTGTTACAGTGAACCAAATGAATTTGTCTCCCAGCCATTGTGACTCCATGCTACTGTTTGACAAAAGTGTATCTCGTTTCAATTTTGCGTGTGAGTAACAACGCAGACATCTTTTTGTATAAAATTTTTGTTCTTTGATTTTTCAATAAACTTTAGAAACCAAAAATAAGAACGTCGTTCAACTGAGAAACAGCCTGCACGGGTGAAGGAGTAGGAGAAAAATCAATGACAAAGTATGTTTATGAACTGTGTGTGCCGAGATCTCAGTCTTGCTCAGGACTCACTGGGAAACCATGGCCGGCACGCCTCAGACCGTTCAGCCCCGGCTTGACAAGCACTGTTTGTTTCACAGTTTAGGTTAAGACCCTGTGGTTGTATCTCAGGCTCAGGGAACATCACAGAAGAGCGGGTGGGGAGACTTAAGAGCCAGGGGAAAAGGAAGTCTGCTTGGAGACTGTGCCTGCTAGAATGACGGGGAAGCCACATCCACTGAAACCTCAATGGCGGCACCAGCGGACATGCTAACATGGAGAGGGAAAATCTCACAGGGCCCCATCCCTAGATAAGGAGCTATAAACTGTAGTGGGTAGCCGTTCCAGCTTTGACCTGGATGTACTACCCCCATTGAGGCTTCGGTAACTGTCATACCTACAAGGTGGGCCGAGAGAGGAGCCCTTAAGACCCGAGATCCAGATGTGTTGGCTCTCTTGGTTCCTGGATCCTGGACGCTGGAGGTAGATTGAGCAGAGTTTTCCAGAGAACACCACCAGACTGTGCTACACCTTTCCTGTAACCTATCCCTTTACTTGTAAGTTACCCCACAAAATAAACCTCCCTTTTAACTACGTGGAGTGGCCTTAATACTACAGCCAATAATAAACAGTTAACAGCTACTGAGAGAGGGAGATTTCTTCCCCAGGAGTGAACCCCCTAATCAGTTGTCCAATGCCAATCAGGCACTCAGCAGGTTGTAGTGTGTGTGTGTGTGTGTGTGTGTGTGTGTGTGTGTGTGTGCAAAACAATAATGATTAAAGAAAAAGAGACCATGGATTTGAAGGGGGATGGTGGAAGGTGTGGGAGGAGCTGAAGGGAGCAGAGGGAAGGGGAATGATACAACTGTTTTAATTTAAAATAGTGCAAAAACACAATAATCTGTAGTTGCTGGTGAAGCTTGGACTGCAGAATCAGCTCCGTGGGATCCTGTGTGCTTCGTCGGGACAACAGGAAAGTGTCTCCTCAGGGTCGGAGCATGGTTGGGTTAGTGGGACCAAGGCTGCATCCCAAGTTGGCGGTCAAACTAAGCAATGTGTGGTAGTCCCCACACGATCCTGGTTTTAAAGGAATGAAGGACATAAGACTGAGGGGACCCAGAGAGTAGCTGAGGCCTGGCACCATTCAGAGTCCACAAAGAAAGGACAGAAGAGGCCATTGGAGTGGAGATCCCAAAATACTGGAGATGCCAATATCATGAGGTGGCCTCCAAGGATGGAGGTAGGTGTAGAGCAGGCCTGGTCCTATGGGACAAACTGTGTACAGTCTGTAGAGCAGAGCTGGAGCATCGAGGTTTCCTAATCACTTTGGAGCACAGACGATCATGAATGAGTTCCAGATGTTGGATGGAGCTGTAGGATCTGGTTTTGTTTTGATCTTGTTGTTCCTATACCCTGGTTATTTCCTTTTAGGATAAGCAATGATACAGTTTTGTTTTTGATTTTTATAGGATTTCAGAGTTAGAAGTTTAAAGTGGTGGAATTTTTGAAACTGGGACACTTTTAAAGTTGTACTTTGTTTCCTGTGATATCCACATGGGGAGAATCGAAAGGCTATGGTTTAAAGTGATGTCCTTGCATGTCAAGTGGACATGGGATGGAGTGTCTTGTTAACTTTAATTGTCAACTTGACGTGGCCTGGTCATCTGAGATGACAGCCTCCACTGAGATATTTCCTAAATCAGATTGGCCTGTGGGCATATCTGTGAAGGATTTTCTTGATTTTAATAGATTCAAGAGAACTTAGCCCACCGTGAGTGACACCATCCCTAGGCAAGGGGTCTTGGACTATAGAAGAAAGTAGACTCAGAATGAGCCTATCAGCAAACCAATTAGCAAGCAGCATCCACCATGACTCCTGCTCTACCTCCTCGGCATCAGTGATTTCTCAGATTGGAGTTAATGCTGTCTGGAATAGCAAGCAATTCTGCCTTCCAGTTCCTGCATTGAGTTCCTGGCCTGACTTCCCTCAATGATGGAATGTGATCTGGAAGTGTAAGGTGAAATAATCCCTTTCTTCTCCTAAGCGGCTTTTGGTCAAATCACAGCAACAGAAAGGAAACTAGACTAGCCTGTTCACATTTATCTTGTGAAGTACTGTTATCTCTGTCATCTGATGGGAGAGAAGACACTTTATCTGTGAAAGCTCCAGAGCTGGTTAAGAAAGACAACTGAGCCGGGCGGTGGTGGCGTACGCCTTTAATCCCAGCACTCCAGAGGCAGAGGCAGGCGGATCTCCGTGAGTTCAAGGCCAGCCTGGGCTACCAAGTGAGTTCCAGGAGAGGTGCAAAGCTACACAGAGAAACCCTGTCTCGAAAAACCAAAAAAAAAAAAAAAAAAAAAAGACAACTGACTAGTCTTTCTTCCCATTTACTGGCTTTGCTTTCGGAAGAGCAGGTACATTGTGTATTTTTTACAAGTGTCTTGCTCATTCTGGATCTATTTTGTCTTAGTTAGTCTTTCCATCACCGTGACATAAAACATCATGACCAAAAGCAAGTTGCAGAGAAAATGGTTTATTTCAGTTTACAGCTGTAGTCCAGCACGAAGGAATCTCAAGGCAGGAACACAGAAGCAGGAACTGAAGCAGAGACCAAGGAGTAGCCCTGCTTACTGTCTCATTCCCCATGGCTTGCTCAGTTTTTCTTATAGCATCTCAGACCACCTACCCAGGGGTGGCAGTTCTTCCTGTGAGCTGCCCATTCCACACCCATTGTTAATTAAGTAGATGCCTAACAGACTTGCCTACACAACATCCGTGCAGAAGCATTTTCTTTGTTAAGGTTTCCTCTTCCCAGATATGTCTAGGTTTGTATCCAGTTGACAGAAACCAACCAGCATAATTCAGAACCCGAAACTCATTGGAAAGAGCAAAGCAGGGTGTCCTCGGGGACTCAGACTGTGCAGAATCTTGAGAGTTGTGGTGCCTTGGAGTACAACTAGGGAACAAAGGAACCAGATCAAGTGTCATGTCCTGGATCTTGTTATCGTCAGTGTATTCCAGTGGTTCAGAGTATCAAAGCAGAGTAGTGTCTGGTTCCAATTTTCGTGCATTCTCCATGGAAAATCTCCAAGCAACAATGGAGGTAACATGTAAATAATATTATTAAAATGAGTGATAATCTTTTTCAGATTCATCTGCTTGGAGAAAGGGGAGGTTTGGGAGTCATAAAGGCATAGGCAGAGGTTTCAGGGAAAGTATTGAGTCGTGGGAAACTCTGTTATGGTAGCTTTTATATTTGAGAACTACCAATGGCATTCCACATGCAAGGACTCCAGAGCTGCCTCACCAACATGGCCTTCTTAGAAAACTTCCTGTACTACATCCACCAACTGAACAGGAACCAAATCAAAATGTGGAGATCAGGAGCACTGAACCTCAAAGAGGAGACTCTGAAGCGAGCTCTCTACGGGGAAGCAAAGAGCTGCTGTAAATCCATTCAACAGGTCAAATGTAATTAAAGTGCCTACCATTGTCAAACTTGAGGACAAAACAAAATTCTAATAAAAAAAAGTAAAGAGTAGTTTGATTTCTTAGCTTGAAACCTGTAAGATCTGGCGAAAGTGTTTTCAAATGCATTTGCTTTAATTTCCTGAGAATGAACAGATTTTCTTCATTTGCTCTGTTTGCCGTTGTTTTCTGTCTTGGGTTATTGTTCAGTGAGGTAGGACTTCTGCTTTTAACAATACTTCTGTTAAATGATGCAATTTGCTTTATTATAGAACCATACTGTAGCTTTCCTCCCCCTCCATTTTCTTTGTTTCTTTCCTCTCTTGCTCCCTCATTATCATATCCAAAGATCTAAGACCTATTATTTCCCATTTTTTTTCCTTCCTCAATATCTAAAAGCTAGGCCACAGAGGCAGCAAGACAACCTGATAGTCCCACATCTGCAGTTTTAGGATCCCCTCTCTGTGAAGTCAGGCAGCATGTTGTGAAGATGGGGAAGGCGATGCTTAATACCAGGTACCATGTCAAGCTCTCCAGATGTCCTTTTCTGCAAGCAGAGTCTATTGATGAAGGGAGAGGTCCTGCATCCAGGGTGCCCAGCTCTGGCTTTAGAGATGTGGAGGAGACAAAGGGACAGTTTTCTAAGAAATCTGCTGTTAACCTAAGTCTTCTGACTGCTTGTTTAGAATTTGTACCTTTTCTCTCTTAGAAATGAAAACTGGGAATCTTGGGTGAAGAAGCAGAAACTAGCAAGGACCCAAAGACGTCTCCCAATGAGGTGTCCATATTCTGTCACCTAATCAATTATGGAATTATTCTATGTGCTGTTGTTTACTGGCCTTTAATAAAATCCGCTGTGCTCTGGTCTATAGTGTATTGTCACAGAGTCTTAGGAAACAGGTGACTCTGTGTGTCATGTCTCCACACGCTGTGGAGACGGTCCCTTTGCCTTCCTGAGTTTCAATTCCTCACGACCAGTTTGAGCTGGCTCACTTTCCTTCTGTGACAGCAGACTCTAGACCAGAGCACAGTAGGGGTTTGTTGGACATGTCTTTGAATGTGTGCTGTGTCCTGCATAGCCTTGTGCAGGGCTTTTTTCAATTCAAGATTGCTGAAGGATCTACAGATTGAGATCCCATGCTTATGAGAGTGGACATGTTTTCAAGGCCACCCTGGGTCGGTAGACTTACACAGAGGTGCCTCAGACCTCCTTAACAGCCTGTGAAACTAAAGCACTCCACCGGTCACAGCGCCCCCTCTCCCTTCTTGGGCTTGATTTTACACTGGGGATTACAACATATGTCAAGATACTCCTCTAGATGGTCAGCAGGAAAGACCGTGGATCCTAATTCCTAGGACCTCTGTTATGTAAAGCTCAGGATGTTAGAATGTTTATATGAAAATTTAGAGAGAAAAACCAATCTAGACAGGAGTCTCTTTGGATTTATCCATCTACCATCTGTCCACCATCTATCTCTTCAGTGCCTCCTGGTTTCTGAATCATCAACATTTTAAATGCAAAACAACGATAGCTCCCGTCAGGCACACAGCATCCAGGCCATGTAACGATTCTTACATACAGGTGTAGTTACAACACCCACCTCTCCTGTGTCTTTAACTTGATGCAGCTTCTGTGAAGCAGCCCTAAATCTTCCTATTCCCAGAGGAAGCCTGCCATCTGCTCGTCAAGGGTGGAGTCACTGGAAGGAGCAGATGCAGCTTCTCTCTCCATCTGAGTGTGTACATGATCGTCCTCAAGTGAAAAGCTTGTGCTCCTTTATGCTCTGAGTCAGAACTATGCATGCCATCAGGTGGTCCCAACAGAACCCAGTGTCAGTCTCAAGGGATGGAGTCAGGTTTGCTTTCAGTAAAACCTTCTTGGTAGATACTAACTTCTTGTATAACACATCTTTTCTTTGTCTCCATCTGAAAAATGGAGAAAACTTTAGCCCTTCACTACCGGAGAGTGAGGAAATGTTTGTGAGCTCCCTCCTTATTGACTCTGGGAGGGGTTTATATTCATTCAACTCTGGAAAAAGTTCTTTTTACAGAGAGCCTTAACTTTTGGTACCCAGTGTTGAGATAGATCTTGGAGAATAGTGGGTCCAGTGCCCCTCAGTTTTCTAACTTTCATATCATTTTATCACCTATTAGTTACTTAATATATATTCAAGCATATTTTAGAACAATTAACTTTTCATGCTTTATAATGACATCACCAAGTACTGTTCAGATATGCTACATGTATTGTATTTTTAAGTTTTAAAATATGAAATTCACAAATACATGCTTTCCAAAGTCACATTGAAACCAACACACAGTCTTTAAAATAAAAAGTAAGAAATGATGCACTACCCAAGCTTACTGGCTCACACTCGGTACTGCTGGGAACTCTGCCCTCAATCAGCTATATCTATTGTACTTGTAGAAACTGAACTTCAGACAGTACAAGTGTGTTGTTGTTGGACTTTCTGTTGCAGTGGCGAACACCTGAGCAGAGGAACTTGAAGAAGAAATTATTAGTTTTGGTTTTTGTATTTGAGAGGTTCCAGTATAGAGTCAGCTGGATCTGTTGTTGGGTCTGAGGGAGACAGAATCTCATGGTGGTGGGAATATGTGACAGACCACACTCACCTCATGGTGACCTGGAAGCAGAGTGGGAGGAAGGATGGGATGAGAACAAGGTTTATCTTTTGAGGACACACCCCAAGCAACTCACTTTCCCAACTAGATACCACCTTCCACAGTTCCACCACTGTATTAGTCAGAGTTCCTATTGCTGTGAAGAGACACCATGACTACGACAACTCTTATATAGGAAAACATTTAATAGGGGCTGGCTTACAGTTCAGAGGTTTAGCCCATTATCTTCTTGGTGACATGCAGGCAGACATGGTGCTGGAGAAGGAGCTGAGAGTTATACATCTTGATTCATAGGCAGCAGAAACAACTGTGTACTGGGTGTGGCTTGAACATATATGATACCTCAAAGCCCACCCCCACAGTGACACACTTCTTCAAACAAGGCCATGATTATTCCCACAAGGCCATACCTCCTAATAGTACCAGTTCCTATGGGCCAAGCATTCAAACACCTGAGTCTATGATGGCCATACCTATTCAAACCACCACAACCACCTCTCATAGTCTATTCAAAATTGCACCCATTAATGGTTTCACCCATCAATGAAAGCAGTGCCTTTATGGTCCAGTCACTTCCTAAAAGCCCCACATTTAACTAACTGCTTGCAGGGGGACCAAGTATTCAACACATAATACCTTTTAGGGACAGGATCATATCCAATCCATAACAAAGTGACATCATAAAATTCCTTACTTAGACTGGGCACGTCTAGCATTCCAGCACTCAGGGGTTGGGAGTATAGTTTAAAAGATTGTGGGGATGAGAGGGTATTAGGTATAGGAGTAGAAACCCTGGGTCCAAGGAATACCTAGAGTTGCATATGATGCTTAATGACTTTGTATACATACAGATTTGGTGGGAGAGAAGGGGAGAGCCCTCCATCAAAAGCTGAAGACTACCACTCAGTACCAGGAACTGTTTGGTCCTCCAAAAGGGAAGCTACAGGGTTTTATAAAGATCACTCTGGTGCGGCAGGAGAAGGTGAGTAGAGGGAGGACAACATGGCCGAGAGTAGCCAATGGTTGAAGCAAGACCACAGAAAGCACCCAAGCCACGTTTTTGAGAGCCATTCTTTGAGTGTAAGCGTGGCCTTAAGTAACCGACGGAAAGGCAACTGGTATGGATTGTTCTCGTGTACTCCCTGAGGATCAAAAAGAACGTTATACAACGGGGCTATCCAACCACTCCAGCATTTTAGAGAATAGATGCTTTGGGTGCTAGGTTCCCACTGCATTATCTTCCTTCTTGCCATTACTAACCATGAAACCCAAACATGGAAACATAAAAGAACCCTGTGCATGCTACGCCCATTTTCTATCTGTTCTCTGAGTTTTAAAAATTTTGGTTTTTTAATATTATATTAATTTTATTACAGTTACATATATTTATATATACATTAACATTTGTACAATTGTAATTATGCAATTGTATGATGTACCATACCAAAAATATACAATTGCAAATAAAATTATATTAATTCTATTACAATATAATTACATCTCTCTCTTCCCTGTCCTCCTTTTAAACCCTCCCATACACCTATCCCCACTCTCCTTCAAATTCATGGCCTTTTTTTTCATGAATTGTTATTACATGCAAATATGTACATATGTACACACATACACACACACACACACACATTCCTAACTATAAACTGTTCAGTCTGTATACTTGTATGTACATTTTCAGGCCTGACCATTTGGTGCTGGACAACCAATTGGGGTGTTCTTTCCTGAGGAAGATCACTTTGACTCTCCTGGCTTTCCTCAGCTACTTATGGTTATGTTTCTTCATTTAGGGTTGAGACCTCATGAGCTTTTCCCTGTCCAGTTTGGCATACTGGTTCAGCTCACTTTTGGGCAGTCACGTTGGTAAGACTTTGTGGGTGTAGTTTCTGATGTTACTAGAAGACAACCTCATAGCAAACTCTCTAATCCACAGCTCTTACTATCTTTACACCTCCTGTCTTTCCAGGACATTCCCTGAACCACAGGTGTGGGAATGTTTTGTAGATGTGTCCATTGGGTCTGGGCTCTGAGCTCTGCATTTTGATTGGCTGTGGTTTTTCTGTAGTGGCCTCTATCTGTTGCAAAGAGAAGTTTCCTTAATGAAGGGTGAAGATTACACTTATTGTGCATATAAGGGCAAATGTTTATAGGTTGTTGTTAGGATTTATGCTGGGTTAGCAAATTAGAGGTTGTAGGTTTTCTTCCAATAACCATGACTTCACTAGTACTGAGTAGTTAGCTAGGTTTTCAGTACCACCCATAATTTCCCTCCTGTGGAGTGAGTCTTAAGTCCAATTAGGGAGCTTTTGGGTTTTGCCGATGTGTGCATGCCTCTACTGTACCCTTAGAGTTATTATTGATGTGGTTTATAGGTGTCCCAGCTATAAAGGGGAATAGCAGGATGTAAGGGATCTGATAGGGAAATCGGAAAAGAGGAGCCTCTTTAGGGAAGGGAGAGGAGGGCCAAAACAGAAGAACTGAGGTAGATGAATAAAATATCAATAAGAATGTCTGAAAAAAGCCACAAATCATCATACTAGTAACTGTTTACCAAAAAATCCACCCTATAAATACGTACAATTCCATGTATAAATATATGTACATAGTTTTAATAAAAGAACTATTTATTTATTATTTATACAATATTCTGCTTGCATATATGACTACATGTCAGAAGAGGGCACCAGATCTCATTATAGATAGTTGTGAGCCACCATGTGGTTGCTGGGAATTGAACTCAGGACCACTGGAAGCAACAAGTGTTCTTAACCTCTGAGCCATCTCTCCAGCCTCCATGTATATAGTTTTAATAAACTTTTATCATTTGGGCTGACAATGCACCCTCCAAGAGCCAAAGACTACCTAACAAAA
The DNA here is from genome assembly GCA_902168325.1 of Peromyscus nudipes. Taxonomy (NCBI): domain Eukaryota; kingdom Metazoa; phylum Chordata; class Mammalia; order Rodentia; family Cricetidae; genus Peromyscus; species Peromyscus nudipes. The sequence goes on from CABHPH010154352.1 coordinate 61,683, forward strand.
CCCCCAATACCAGACATCAGAAGCTTTCTTTTGGGTTCTTTGTCAGAGCTGACCAAATGATTCCCAAAACATGCAGCCCATTGGTGTTATCCTTGGTTACCCATGAGAGATAGCAGATAAGTTCTTATTGCTGAAGACTCCATGCACTTCAGAAGCAGGGCCCAGAGATTCCTGAGTGCTCCCTCCATGATGACTAGCTTTCATGGACCCAGAATGCATGATACAAGCTTCCAAAGGAGTGAGGCAGCCAACAGCCCTACCCAGCTCCAACTCCAGATTTTCCCTCCCTCCCTCTGTCCTTCCATCCTTCTGTCCCTCCGTCCCTCCCTCCCTTTTTTCTTAGTGTGTGTGGCATATATTTTGTACATGGGAGGGAAAAA
>CABHPH010154354.1:0-34531 GCA_902168325.1 Peromyscus nudipes
AAGTTCCAGGACAGTAGTACTGTTGCACAGAGAAACCCCGTTTCGAAAAATCAGCAAAGGGGAATTAAACTGTCTTTACTGGGTAAGGAGGAGGAGGGGACATGGCTAGTTTCAGGGTCTCACCATGGCACTGTTGTAGGCACTGAGTCAATAGGTTCTGTGTGGTTGGTGGTGCTGCTCATTACATTCTCTAAGGGCCATGGGGAGCCATCAGTCAGCTACGTCTCAGTTCCTGAAAGTCCTGAAAGTGAAACTCTTTCTAGTCACTTTGGTTAATTAGAACCTTGAGTTTGAAAGCACACACGGTGTGAGTAATGGGATACAAATATTGTCCGAGCCCTCTGCTATGGTTTCCTTTCCTTCTCTGTCTTCACTTCAGAGTTGAAGCAACAGTGTGAATAACCAGGTTGGTTTTAGGAAGACTGTGTTGGCTGGTCTGATGTGATGTCATTGTGGGCAGAGGGGAAGCGTGGCCCCTGGAGGACATCAGGGTATGAACTTTAAAAGTCTTGGTGTGTGAGCTGCATGTGATGGTGCTGGCTGGTAATCCCAAGACTCCAGAGACTCGAGATGGGCAGGAAGGTCACATGTTTGAATCCAACAAACAAACCAGCAAACAAACTCAGGGTGTGTTGTTCAGCTCTGCAGTGTCCTGTTGTTGTGTGGAGTTTCTGGAGTGACGAAGCTTATGACTTAGGTCACACCGTTGTACTGAGTTCAGCACAGCACCCGACATTTGTCTACTGTCAGCAAAGGGGAATTAAACTGTCTTTACTGGGTAAGCTGGCTCTGGTCTGGAATGGGGCACTGGCTGGAAGCTCTGTGGTGCCTTTGGAGCCGCAGTGCTTCAGAGGAAATGCAGTAGGTGCTGCCTGATTGAGTTTGGGGTGTGTTTGGCCTAGCAGGTTTGAGACTGTGTTCTCAAGAGTCTGCCAGGCTCTAAGGAAGGCTTGGTATGCAGCATTTCCTGAAAGGATTTAGCGTGTGACACCCCATAGATGTCATTTTTTTGTCGACGTCCAGGTTCTAGACTCTCTTAAAGCGATCTTTCTAGCCTGAGTACTTGGGCAGGTGAGGGAACTGGAAGCCTGGGCAGGAGCCACAGTGTGGAGAGGTCAACATAGCACCAACAGGCTCTCCTGTCTATACGCTCCATATTCACGGATCCATTTTTTCAACCTTGGGTAGTAACAAACAGTGTGAGAGTGTACTGGACATGTCCACACTTGGAAAACAGACTCCTTTAACAATGCACATGTGTAGTTTTTATACTGCTGCATGTGTCAGATGGCCTAGATACGGTTTTAGCACATATGAGAGACTGTATCCATTGTGTACAAATACCGTGTTGTATAATCTGAGGGGCTTGAGATCCTGTAGTGCTCTGAACCAACTCCCCATAGCTGTCCGAGATCGCTTGCTCTTGGAGCTTTGTGGTGGGTGTGAAGAGATTCCTTAAATGTAAGTATGGTTTGTCTGTCTGTCTTTTGGAGGAAGGGTCTTGAACTCCAGGCCCCCTTGCTTCCAAATGCTGGGGCGACAGGGGTCTGCTGCTACCCACCTCTGGAAAAATGGTTTAAAGTTTGGATATTAGGACAAAGGGCATGAAACACGAAATAGGGGGCAATTGCTGAAATTATCTTGGGTAAAATAAATGTTTCCAGGGTGGTGATGCTGTCAGATTGGAGGACACTAAGCTGTTGGGGTCTGTGTGTGTTCTGTTACTTAAGGAAATAGAGCAGTTTAGCACATGAGAAAGCCGTCCTCAGTTCAAACCTTAGTTGAATGGCTTCTGGGTGAGTTTCTTCTGTCACAGTGAAGCTTTTCTGTCAGGACTTGTGTTGAATTTGTATGAAGACATTTCTGAGGTTTCTCTGGCTTTGGGTTAAGGGTGGGGTTACTTTCCCCACATGTTAGCTGTGGAGTTAGGGGATCATGTGATACAGCCCTTTCAGAGTGTCCATGACCTTTGCTCTAAGGTCTGGCAGTGTGGCTTTGTCTTTCTCCACCAGGACTTCCCATGTCTGTCCACAGAGCCCTTCCCTGCCTCTTAGGCCCTGTTCCTCCTGGTGCTCCTGCAGACTCAAAGGCTCAGCACTCACCTTGGCCTCAGGCCCTGTGGGGTACAGCTTCTCTAACTGGCTCAGGGAGCTTCATGTTTGGTCTACCTCAAAGCAGTGTTTTGTTTTGTTTGTTCAGCAAGGCTTCATTTTGGACCCCAGGGTTTCTGCCTCAGTCTCTCCAGGGCTGGCCCTGCAGGTGTGAATCACCATGCCCAACGTTGAGTCTTTGTGAGAATGAGCTAGGCCTCAGTGAGCCAGCTGTTTATGGCCAAGGGACTGGTGAGAACAGGACAGTCACTGTAACTCAGAACATACAGGGTGGAGGCAGGAAACACTTGGGCCTGCACATCGGTCCACATGGCAGTGCTTTGTAGAGCATGTCTTAAAGAGCTGGGCAGTAGAGTAGTGACTGCAGAGCTCGGGAAAGGTGTGGGGAGGGAGCTTGGGGAGGTGAGGGATGGATCCAGGAAAAACTCGCAGTGTTTCAGAGCACAGGAGGGGAACCATGGTTGACAACAGTTAATTGGATTTTTCTGCATTACTAGCAGAGAAGATTTGAGTCTTTTCCAACCTGAGGGAGTGGTAACAGTGTCTGAGGTGAAATACCAGTTACTGATGTCACTAATTTGCCCTAGATATACGTTGAAATGCCACACCGTGCTCCACAAATGTGTGCAATTATAGTGTGTCAAGGAAAATAAGAATACATGCTTCATGAGGGTGAACAGGTCAAGGAAACAAGGTCTTTATTTGAAGGTACTTTGAAGGAAAATGGTAGGAACTTGTACTGATGGAGATGGAAGGGAATCTGGGCATAGCCACAGAACTACAGTTTTCGGGGTCTCCCCCTCTCCCTGAGATAGCTGGGGAGGTGGGGCCGAGGGAATGCTCTTCAGGACTCCACCAGACAGCATCTGTACCTTAGTCTCAGGTCTCCAGGGGTAGACTGCCTCGCTCTCATGCTAACTCATTAGGGTTTTGCAGACCTGACCTTCATCACATTTTTTCCACTGTCCTCATTCCAGCTTGTAGGATGGCACTCTTTCCCAGTCAGTGACCTCATGGCAACACCACAGCCTTCAAGGTTGAGAGCTTGTCTTATGACTTGTAATCCAGCAAATTCTTAACCCTCTCTTCTGAGGCTGCAGGTCGCCCTGTCCCCAGGGCACACCTTACGGCACTTAGGCATTGGTTCTAGCAGGCAGGGCTTGAGTGATCATTTGAGCATGCCTTCTTTTGTTCAGGCCCCACCCCTCTTAGAATGTAGCTTGAAGGCGCCATTGGTAAAGTGCTTGACCCCTAACCTCAGCTCTGAAGCTCGTGTGCAGCACTGTGCCATGGTGCGCCTGTAACCGCAGTGCTGGGGTGAGGTGGGGTGGCCATGGAGACAAGAAGGATCCCTGACCACCAGTCAGTCTAGCCAATTGAGCTCCAGCTTCAGTGTGAGACCCTGTCTGAGAAATAAGGTGAAGGGCCAGTCAGGTAGCTCAGCAGGCAAAGCTCTTCCTGCTAAGCTTGATGACTTGAGTTTGTTCCCTAGGACCCACTTGGTAGACCCAGCTCTTGTGTGTAGTCCTCTGACCTTCCCATGTCTGCTGTGGTGGAAGTGCACATGTATGCACATGTTTGTGCTTATATACAAAATAAATGTAATAAAAAGTTCTAATCTTTACAAGAAGTGTGATCTATTGATGAGGGCACAGGATGTTGATCTCTGGCCTCCGAATCCATTGTCTTAGGGTTTCTGTTGCTATGAAGAGACATCATGACCACGACAGCTTTTATGAAGGAACATGTAATTGGGGCTGGCGTACAGTTTCAGAAGTTCAGTCCATTATCACCATGATAGGACAGGGCCACATGCAAGCAGACGTGGTGCTGGAGAGGTAGCTGAGAATCCTACATCTTGCAGGCAACAGGAAATACACTGACACTGGGTGGTATCCTGAGCATAGGAAACTTAAAATCTGCCCCTGCTGTGACACATTTTACCTAACAAGGTCATGCCCACTCAGGAAAGCCACATCTCCTAATAGTGCCACTCTCTATGAGATTATGGGGCCCAGTTACATTCAGACTACCACATCCATGTACACACACATGCACCCCTCACTCTGCCCTCTGTTATTCAATGCATCTAGGAAGTTCCATCACCCAGGATACTAAGATGAGGATGTACATTCAAGGCTAGCCTGGGCTACATAGCGAGACTCTGAAACATATAAACATACTTGAAAAGTCAAGCAAAACAGTGTCTAATGCAGGTAATTAACTTCTGTATTTCGTACGAAGTTTTCACTAGAAATGGCATAGAGTACTCTCTGTTTGCCAAGGTTGGGGAGTCAGTCAGTGTGCATGGCTAGCTCGCCCTGGCCATTGCTAGTGTAATTGCTTTAGTTCACAGCATCTGTCCCTGTGGCGCCAGGCCACCTTCTCTGCATGTTTGGGTGCCCACACCTGTACTCCCAAGGATGGGAAGAAGGTGCAAGGGTCGAGCCAGCAGGTAAGGCAGGAGGTGGGGTTTGTCCACAGAATCTTGTTACAAGGCTGAGCGGGGACCTGGCATGCCGGCTGTCAGGGCTGCTGCCTCTTGAGCTTCTGTGTCTCAGGAGTTCAAGCTGTCAGGATGTGTGGTTTGGGTGAGACTTGGCCTGTGTTGTGGACTCCTAATTTGCTGTGGGCACCACAGGGTTTTTGTAGCATGGAAGGCAGATAAAGGAAACAGACACAGCACCTCTGAGCTGTTAGGGGAAAGGAGCGTGCACTGTGGACTTTGTTCCTGGTTCTCAGGTCAGAGGGGATCGTACACTGCCTTGTAGGGCTGTGGTGTGTGGACCTCAGTGTGGCTTTCTGGTTAGGAGTGGCTGCCAGGGAGGAAGGCAGGAGGCCTTGGGGCAGGCCTGAGGAGGAAGCTGGGGTGACTGGCAGGACTTCGAAGTTCCTGAGACATGGTGTGTGGTAGGTCGAATCTTAACCCTACTACACAGCTTGTTAAAGAAGGCTTAGTTCTAGTGAAGTGAACAGGCTGTGGTTCAGGAGGCCCTGCAGTGTGCTCAGGCATGTGGCTGGATGATGTCTGTTAGATGTACAGAGTGGATTGCCAGGAGCAGGCCCTTTCCCTAAGACTTCTCAGAGGCACCATGCTAGGTTTTCAGTGCTGCACTGGTACCTGGGCAGTGTGTCGAGCGTGGTAGTGCTAGGTTGTAATCCCAGCCCTAGACATGGAGACAGGAGGGTCAGGGTTATTCCCAGCTATACAGCAAGTTTGAGACCTTCCTAGGCAAGGTGAGCCTTGGTTTCAAAAACCCAAAAGCAAATGGAGAAACAGAAAAAAAATCCCAACTCTAAAACAAGCCAGAACAAACTCGTTGGGAGTTGGCTCTGGGGTTAAGAGTCAAGAGTTTGTTTATCTGTGTGTGATAATCCACCACAGCTGTATGTAGTAGCCCCGCCTCCGTGTTTATCTGTGTGTGATAGTCCACCACAGCTGTATGTGGTAGCCCCGCCTCTGTGTTTATCTGTGTGTGATGGCCCCACCTCCTTGTTTATCTGTGTGTGATAGTCCACCACAGTTGTATGTAGTAGCCCCGCCTCCGTGTTTATCTGTGTGTGATAATCCACCACAGTTGTATGTAGTAGCCCCGCCTCCGTGTTTATCTGTGTGTGATAATCCACCACAGTTGTATGTAGTAGCCCCGCCTCCTTGGCTGGATGTAATGAACATGCTGAACTTGGTGCTGTGGTTTCTCTGAGAGCTCAGTCTACGTGACCTCAGTTTTTCTCTGTCCATGTGTCTGTCTTTTCTTCATTCGCTCATTGCCCCCCTCAGGTCCATCCCTGGAGCCATTCTAGGCAGGGCACATGACTCTTTGGTGTGTGAAGAAGTTCAACTGTACGTTAAGAAAATACAAATACTTCCTGAGCTACTTTCTCTTTTTTCCTATGTAAGGAGCAATCAGTGATTAATGCCTGCCTTAGTTTGTGGGATGCCACATCAGAGTATATGGTGAGTGGTCCTAGTTGCCAAAATTGGAAAAATGACTGAACAGTTTGACTTGTAGAATTTTGATGGGTGTCAGTCAAAATACAGGTGCATCCAAATTACAATGAAACTCACATCAGATTGTGTGTGTAAGATGTGTGCAAAGCATTAAATGAAGTGTATTCATGCTTGAACTCTTCTGTAAGATCTCTTATTACACTTGTGTAAATATTCTAAAATCGGACAAGAGAAATCCCAAACACATCTGACCTCAAGCTTTTTCCAGTATTGGATATTCAGTGTGTACCACAAATTAGGTGGCTCCAACAGGTCTATCAACCCATAGTTCTGGAGGCTGGAAGTCTGCAGCCATGGCTCGGCAGGGTTGTTTGTGTTCTCACAAGATCTCACTGTGTGCTTGTGTCCTGATGGGTCTTTCTAATGACACCACGCACATTGGATCACTGCCACCCAGTGCTCTCAGATTTGCACAGCTTTTCCCCTTTAAAGACGCTGTCTCCAAATACAGCCACGTTCCGGGGTACTGGGGGGGTAGCTGGAGTTTTAAGGCAAAAGTCCCAGCTCCCTGTGTTCAGCAGGCTAGGCACAGCACCCACCCCAGTATGCCAGGTAAAGAAAGAGTAACAGTGAATGCCAGAGAGAAGAGATTTAACAAATGCTTGCCTTGGGAGGAGGAACAGATAAAGGGGTTCAGTGACCCCCAAGTTAATCTTTGGGGTCCTGGCCTGGGTTTAGGTTTAAAAAGAGGAAGAACTGTGGCCAAGGGCAAGGAGGATGTGTAATTAAGTAGTCTGGCTGGTCTTCAACTCAGATATGGTTCTGCAGAATAGTCCAAAAGCTATCATGTTGCCATCTCTGAGGGACCAGCCTCGTCTTATGAAAGGTTGGACTTTGTCCTGGAGCACAACCTGCCCATCACAGGTAAGTATCCTGTGAGGCGGCTGCAGGCTTAGGACAGCCTTTTCTGCTTCTGGACTGAAAGGGAGATGAGGTAGGGCAGGTGTCACTGACTTTGAGATGAGTGATTTCCCTGTCAACATTGAATCAAGCAGGAGTCTGAAAAAGTAGGCCAGAGTTGCCTGGGTTTTCAGGGTCAAAGCCTGGGCTGGGTCAGCCACAGAAGTCTGGGTTTCATACCCTGTTCTCCACGTACCAACTAAAGACACAGTAGTGAGAGGCAGAGAAGGGGACTAGGGGGTTTATCAGTGACTCCCAACCCCACCCCATCGCTTCATGTCTGCCTTTGAGCCTGGGCACTGACATGTTAGACTTAAAAATGAAAGGCAAGAAGCACACACAGCTAAGCGGTCCTTGTGAGAGGTGTGACCGCCCCCGTCATGGACCCCCACATTGTCTGAGCTCCAGTGTGTCTTGCAAGGCAGCCTGATGAATTGTCAGTGTGAAATCTCTTCCTGTCATACAAGTTCCTCCTTCTGACTGGCATGAGATACCTGGGAAAATTTAATTGTTTGGGGTCTGTTATTTCAGTGGTCTGATAGGATGAAGTGTCTCTCTAAAATATCTTCTCTCCTTCCAAGACTGTGACAGACAAACAGAAAATGAAGGTGGAAATGCCAGGTCATCTGCTTCTAATTACCTTGTAGGCGGTGAGAATCAGTGTTTGTTTGTTTGTTTTAAAGCAAAAATAGCTTCTGAGTGCCTATTAGATGGTGAAGTGGGGGTGGGGGGTGTCTTAGTGTTTCTGTTGCTGTGAAGAGATACTATGAACAAGGCAGCTCTTATAAAGGAAAACATTAATTGAGGTGGCTGACAGTTCAGAGTTTAGTCCATTATCATCATGGTGAGACACACATTGTGTTGGAGAGGTAGCTGAGAATTCCACATCTTGCACAGGCAGCAGGAAGTGGTCTGTCTCACTGGGAATAGCTTGAGCATAGGAGACCTTGTGGTGGTATTGTGTTTCTCAAAATATTGTACACCCTAATAAACTTATCTGGGGTCAGAGACAGAACAGCCACTAGATACAAAGGCTAGAAAATGGTGGCACTCACACCTTTAATCCTAGCACTCCAGAGGTAGAAATCCCTCTGGATCTCTGTGAGTTCAAGGCCACATTGGAAACAGCCAGACATGGTGACACACGCCTTTAATCCCAGGGAGTGGTGGTAGAAAGCAGAAAGATATACAAGGCGTGAGGACCAGAAACTAGAAGCATTTGGCTGGTTAAGCTTTCAGGCTTATAGCAGCACAGTTCAGCTGAGAGTCATTCGGATATGAGGACACAGAGGTTTCCATTCTGAGGAAACAAGACCACCTGAGGAACTGACCAGGTGACGTAGCTGTGGCTTGTTCTGCTTCTCTGATCTTCCAGCGTTCACCCCAATAAATGGCCTCAGGTTTGATTTTATTAATAAGAACTTTTTAAGATTCCTGCTACAAGACCTCAAAGCTCACCCACACTGACACACTTCCTCCAACAAGGTCACATCTACTCACACAAAGCCACGCCTCCTAATAGTGCCACCCCCTTTCGGGGCCATTTTCTGTCAAACCACCAGAGGGACATGAAGTTCATGCCTGTGACCTGTTCACTGGGGGACTGGGGTGGGAGGACTCTGAGGTCCAGGACTGTGAGCTGTGATGCGTCTACTCTAAAACATAACCTCCCCGCCAACACTACCCACCGCAGCAGAAGCAGGTGTGCTGATGATGGGGTGGGGTCTGTGCCACTGGTCAGCTTCCTGTTAAAATCTTGTCAGTTCTGATGGGAGAATGACCGTCGCTGACTCCTGAGTGGTCTCACAATGGAACAATCTGATGTCTATAGGGCTTGGATTAGTTATGGCAAGGGAGACAAAACCCTTCATGGGTTTCTAGAGATGCTCTGTAGAAAAATTTCAGTTGAAAGGAAGGTGTGCCCCAGTGAGTAGGGCATTAGCATTTGGATAAGTGAGTGGAAAGATTTTACTCTGTGTGTATGTGTGTGTGTGTGTGTGTGTGTGTGTGTATACATGTATACACATGTGCACAGACCATTTCTCTGAGGGTATACAAGACACTATAATAATTTGGTAGTCATGTGGCTGGCAGCTTGGGGGCTGTGGGTGGCAGGGAAGCTTCTCACTATATATGAACTTCGGTGCTTTAAAAATAATTTTTGACTTCTAAGAAGTGATCTTATTTCCCTTATGCGAAAGGTCATTGATGATTTACATGGAAGTTTCCTTAAAACATAAAATTATTCAGGTAAATTTTGGTGTTGTCATTGAAGCCTGCTTGTGTGTTTTCTGGCATTCAGGTCTCACTGAGGCAGGTTTTTCTGAGGTCAGTGGTCCACCCACCTCCTCCTCCTGAGTAGTGCTAGCTTGGGCTTTCTTCCCCAGAGCAGGACTCCTCAGTCTTCCTTACCCTCATGCTTCTGGTGCAGACGAGTCATTTTTCAGGTTTCATTTTGCTGTGAACTGTTTGTTTGGTCTTGTTAATTGGGCCAATTTGGTTTCACCAGGTTATTTCCAGGCATTTGTGGGTGATGATGTGACTGATGTTCAGCCTGTGCTTAGTGAACCTCAAAGAGTGCTTTCATTATCCCTCTTTATCACACGAATTACTGAGAGGGTGTGTGTGTGTGTGTGTGTGTGTGTGTGTGTGTGTGTGTGTATGTATGTATGTATGTATGTATGTATGTATGTATGTGTGTACATGGACTAGAACTAGAACTTTGTGGCCCAGGCTCATCACCTGCCTGGAACTCACCATGCACCACAGGCTGGCCTTGATCTCATGGTGGTCTGTGTGCCTCAGTCCCCCTAGTTCTGGCATTCCGGGGTGAGCCACCACCCAGGCCCAGGTTGGAGCTCAGAGGGTTCAAGTGACTTGACTTCCAGCTTCATTTCAGTTTGCAGTGTTTGCCCTTGGCCTGGGGAGTGGGAATTGTGGAGTTGGCTTTCTGATGGGAAATGTTCTTTGGGGTAGCTGTTGTGTGTGTGTTGACGTGTGCAGATTTTTCCTTGTCGTTCATTCTTCCATAGTGATTACACTGCCGTAGAGGTTGTTTAACCTAGAAGGTGTAAGGGTGTGGGAAGCTGTCTGCGGTGTGTGTGTGTTCCATGTAGACAGGCCGTTTGCATGAGGGACTGTGTGACACTGGCCTGGGTCCCGGCACCCATGGATATGGAAGGACAGGTGTTCCTTTTGTTGGCTTCTCGTTGCGTTGTGGGTGGAACTGATCAGGGTTCCCAGCCCTTAGCCAGAGTCAGGTGCCCCTGTAGTGTTGGTGTTGTGAACGAGTCTGTTGAGCCTGTGGGTTACAGACTGCAGGATTGTGCCTGACTCTGTTCCGGGTAGATGTGCACAACAGTGGCTTCTAAACACAGGGCTCTCACTTGTGTTATTGGATCTGCTCTCTGGCAAGGGCCTTGGTGTATAAAGTGCGTTCTGTTGCCGTAAGGCCCCGCCCTCTCTAGGCTCCTCCCACCCTTACCAGTCTCCTTCACATAGTCCCTTCTTAGAGTTGTGTCTCTTTTTGACCAAGATCTCTGTGTAACTGTGGATTTAGAACTTCCCTTGGAGCCCAGCAGGCGCCAGTAGATAGTTCCTCTCTGCTGTTCCTAATGTCTACAGCATCTCTTATGGGAGATGAACCAGGTTTATTGCCCCCTCCCCCCCAGTAGGCAACCTGCAGTTGGGGGTTATTCTGGGCTGGTGGGGGGCCAGAGGAGGCAGGGAGGCATTGTGAGCTGAGAGGAAAAGCTTGGAAGACAGGTTGGGGGCGGGTGTTGGTGAGTGTCTGCTGGGGAGGGGTGAGGGAGAGCTGGAGAGTGTAGCAGGAGGGAGGGGTGAGGGAGAGCTGGAGAGTGTAGCAGGGGAGGGGTGAGGCCTTGGGCTCTGCTAACCTAGGGCACCCCTCTCCACATCACTCTGGTTTTCCTCGCAAAGCTGTCCCCTTCCTTTAGCATGGTGACAGCTGGCGTTTTGGGGATTGAGGTGTAGTGAGTGGAGGCTGTGGGGAGGACTCTGCCAGCTTTCCAGGGTGACTGAGTAGCTGCTAGGCTTGCTCACCTGCTAGTTCCCAAGGCAGGTTAGCCTCTCTGGAGAGCCCATGTCCCAGTTGTTGAGGCTGTGGAGAGCAGGGCGAGGAGACATACCCTCGCAGGGTCTTGAGGCGTTAGCAGCCCGTGTTTCTGAGGTCCCGCTGCTCTGCTGCTGGCCTTGTGTTGGGCAGTGTCCTGCTGGTCCAGGACGTTCGTCTTCTACATCTTCTTGGCTTCGTGCCGCAGAGCTCTACTGTTACGTTGAAATGGATCTGAAATGAGTGCCAGACAGAGAGACGTAGTTGATCCAAGGCAAGGAGAGAAGGCAGGTGGAACCCCAAAAGCTCAATCCTTGTGTGGGGACCACATGGTGGTAGGCGGGAGGGGACTTCCATGGTGCCTCCACTGTCCTGGTAGGACAGGAGCTTAGAAAGGGAACTTTTGTGTGTCCACCCCACCCTAGTGAGTACAGGAGCCCCGTCATGAAGTAAGCTGTGAGAACTGCTGGGCTATTGGCCACTCTGGACCGTTAGGGCATTGGTTCCAGGACCCACTTTGGTTCCCAAACCTGCAGATGGGCGCTCTGGAGTGTGTGAGGGCAGAGTAGCCTCTAGAGCACCCTGGGAGACAGTCACACTGGTAAGGCAGTGCTGAAGAGAGCATTTGATGACTTTGAGTGTGCCAGAAACTGGCAGCCTTTCTACAGGAGTGGATCCAAGGCTGCCTTAGGTCCCATGAGGTGCTCCCTCCCTTTGCTCATGGGGGTCTGGAGAAGCTGGGCTGCTTTGATCTGTTGGGGTTGGGGGAAGCAGGGTGATGATGCTGGACAGGAAGTGTCCTGTTCCTCTCTGTGTGCTACACACAAACCCTGACTTGGCTCCAGGTCCTCAAGCTGGGCTGTGTGAGGGCACCCGGTAGAGTAGGTTCAAGATGGAAACGCCCTCAGTCCTGTTCTCCAGCAGGGGCAGGGCTCCAGGCCGCCCCTGCCCACAAGATAATGCAGGAGGGTTTTATGTGCGTAGTCATTTACACACTGTGCTTTGGTGTTATAAAATGTGTAAGTCTAAAATAATAACAAAATATTCTTTCCAATTACTTAAATACTTTTTCTAGTTTTGTTTTAAAACTAACTCTCCCCTTTTTCTTCTGCTTCTGTAGGACACTAAATTATGGATAATAATGGAATATCTTGGTGGAGGCTCTGCCCTGGATCTAGTAAGTATCATTGTAGCTGTGCAGCACACCCCTTAGCCTGTTCACCGTGGCTGTGTAACACACCCCTCAGCCTGTTCACCGTGGCTGTGTAACACACCCCTCAGCCTGTTCTTTCTTGTTGTTGGTTTGAACAGGAATTATGTGTCCATTTCACTTCTTCCTTAAGGAAGCATGAAACTATTCCTAACCTGTTTTATTCTTATACAGAACTTAAAATTATAGGACGCTTTTGAAAGCACTGCGGGGAGGTGTAGATGTAACCGTCTTATTAAATAAGAAACACAGAGCCAATACAAAGATGAAAGCCAAGAGGTCAGAGCAATAGCTAAGAGCTAAAAACCTTACCCTTCCCGTCGTTGCTGTACCTCTCTGAAAGAGACCTACTTCCTGTGTCTGTCTTTTTTATAGAGTTTCTGTTCTGCCTTCTCATTGGTTGTAAACCCAACCACATGACCTCCTCGTCACTGCCTGTCTGTACAGACCTCTAGGTCTTCTATGGTTGGTATTGAGATTAAAGGCGTGTGTCTCCAATGCTGGCTGTATCCTTGAACACACAGAGATCTGCCTAGCTCTGCCTACCAAGTGCTGAGATTAAAGGTGTGCACCACCACCGCCCAGCTTTCGCTATGGCTTCCTAATAGCTCTGACCCCCGGGAAACTTTATTTATTAACATACAAATCACATTTCAGTACAAATAAAATATCACTATAGGGAGGGTCGTTTCATTACAAACCAGTAAATTAATCTGTAGCAGCAATGAAAGCTTTGGCCTGGAATTCATTGTTTATCTTAGAGCACTTGGTTAGTGCATTTTTCAGACCAAAATTATCAACCTCTGGTGGAGTAACTGTTATTTCTGTAGTAGCCGCCATGTTTTTTCCCTTAGGGTGGTTTTGTTTTTTTAATTTAATTTTGTATGTATGGTCGTTGTACCTGCTGTATGTCAGTGCACGACATCAGTGCCCAGTGCCTGCAGAGTCCAGAAGAGGGCTTTGGATCTGAGCCTCGGAGGTGCTGGCGAGGGAACCCATGTGTTCTCTTAGAGCAGCAGGCACTGTGCGTTGCTGAACTGTCTCTGCAGCTCTTCTGTCATGGTTTCATGTTTCAGATAGGAACGCTCTCAGCATAAGCTCCTCCATTTCCATTTCCAGGTCAGGAACAGAATGTGATTGTTGGGGTATGGCAGTGGGTGCTGGAGCAGCGGCCATCCGCCAAAGTGTCCACGCACAGCCATCTTTGACCTTGCCAGTGCCCGTAGTGCATCAGAATGGAGCAGACCTAACCCAGTATTCTCTCTTCCTCTGGAGAGGATAGTGCCTTTTACAGCCAGCCCACAGAGAGGGCCGAGGAAGTTAGGAGGAGATGTTTAGTTCACATGGGGCTTTGTGAGCACCCCCAGAGAACCAGCCCCGTGAAGTGTAGCCCCTGTTAACTGGCCACTGTTGGCAGCACTTGTCTTCTGTTTCCATTGTGTCCATTCATTAAAAGCAACGTGAGTTCCAAGCCAGCCTAGTCTACAGAGCGAGTTCCAGGACAGCCAGGGCTACACAGAAAAACCCTGTCTTGACCCCCCACCCCCCAAAAAAAGTAATATAGTTGGGGGCTGAGGAGATCAGTGTCAGCTGGCAAAGTGGTTGTCGTGCAAGCACGAGGCTCTGAGTTCAGATCCCCAGCACTCTGTAAAGCCTGGCCCCGAGATACGCGTCTGTATCCCAGGGTGGCAAGGCACAGACAGGAAGAGCCTGGGCTCACTGGTCAGCTAATCTAACCAAATTAGTGAGAGACCTGGTATCACAAAGATATGGTGGAGAAATGGATTGAGGATGGTACCCAGTGTTGATTGCTGGACTCCAGACAAGCACAGACTCACACAGCATGTGCAGACGGCACATACGCACTAACATCCATGTAATTGCACTCTTCAGACCTCTGTACAGGGTAGTCTTGTGAGTGGTGACCCCCAGTTGGCCGAATCCTTGATTTTAGCATTGAAGGTGAGTCTTTCATGAGAGGGTGATGGGTGAGAGCTGAAGGAAGTCTCACACAGGTTTTCTAAGGAAAGCCCCCCTCCCCCTTTGAGAGAAGTTTGTTTGCTACAATACACCACCAGGTAGTTTCCCGAGAGGAGAAACCTCTAAAACATGTCTCCAGAAGCTGGTACACTAACTGAGGAAATTGCACGTTGTTGTAAGCCATAAGGATTGCTTAAAATACTGTTCAAAACGAAAATTTTAAGAAAAAGTCAGTATGAAACAAAGCTAAACTGTGATATTAAAATGGGAAGAAACCAGCTGAATATATTTTATGGTCCTTTCTATAAATATCTACACTGCACAAAAAAACTTCACTTTTTTACTCTTGGGGGTAGTACAGGAATGTAGGAAATTACTTCCTTTTGTGCAGTTAGATTTCCTGTTATCCACAGTGGATTTAATTTGTGGCAGATAGAGAGTTGTTTGCAGAGACCCTGTCTCTGACAGCCTGCAGAGCAGGAGTTCTCTTCTCTGAAGGCTTCCGTGTGTTCATTTCTAGCACTACAATAATTGAGTTTACTTGAATTGGTGCCTGTGCAGTTTTAGAAATCATAGTTGGAGGAAAATGCAGAACTAGCCGCTTTAAATTTTCCATGTGGTTTGAGAGTCCCAGGACTCACCATCCATGTAAACATCTTTGATGAGAAGAAAGGGCATTCCTTTTGGGATCCCTGTGAATGGGTGTGGAACGGCTGTGGCAGCTCCTGGCTGAGTGGACCCGGACCTTATGAACTCTGCTTTCTCGTCCTGGAGCCTGTCTGCCTCCAATGTGATTGTCTCTTTTCCCAGCTTTATCACATTTCTGTCATTTTTGCCCCCAAACCATCAAAGAGGAAAAAATACTTCAGTAATGGGGTATGGTAATTATGTTTTGAAGATTGAAAACAATCAGGATTATTTTGAGAGGATCTCTTTATGCATTTTGATGAAGGAGTTAATAACCAGAATATTGTTGTGAGTCAGAATGTGGGTACTGTAGCTGCATGAATGAATTTGAGAGCCATTCCTTTGAAAAGTTCAAGCTGGCTTTATTTACTGTCTCTGTTAATTGATGTGGAGTTGGCCTGTGACTGCAGGAGCTCTTTCTGAGGGTTGCAGCTGGAGAGGTGAGCGTGTCCTGGTGTCCTGCTGTTACAACAGCTTTTCTGAAGAAAGAGGAAAGGAAAACAGCCACCACCAAGTGCTGGATCCAGTATGAACTGGACAGGGCAGCTTAGATATTGAGAGCAATCGGTATAAAACAGGCACATATTTGATTGTGAATGTGCTCAATCTGTTGACTTTTTATTTAAAATTAATAAAAAAACCTCTGCTGTGTCACTCATCTCTGACCGCTCCAGCTGCCTCCATCTTAGGAGTGCCTGCCATGACTTAGAAATCATGTTCATGCCCTGCAATCAGGGCCTTAGTAACTTGCTGCGGGTTAGATTCTTATACCTCAATCAGTGCACAGAGCAGAGCTGCTGCTCTTGTGGAACTGAATCTGTGTAGCGATATCATTCACACACGCACGCACGCACGCACGCACGCACACCCCTGCATTCTTCCTGTGTGGAGTTGCACACAGGGAAAGGAAGTGGGGAGCTGGGTGAAGGTTAGTGAAGCTCTGAGACGGAAAGGTTTTAACCGATTAAAAGATCAGCAGTCCGCTGCCAAAGAACCTAAGGCCGGCCTTGGAATCTAATTATGAAGGGCCTTGGCTGTATAAAAGGCTTACTTAATCAGGCAGAGATGTTTGACAAACTTAAAAATGAATGTACAACCTTGGTTTTGAAAAAACAAGATAGAATTTTGTAGGGTGAGCTGCTGTTGGCACTCTGGATGGAAATGGATTTTCCTCCCACATGTATGATCCCTTAGGACTTTCCATGGTCTTGTTCAGGGGCAAGATTAGGTGTGGACATGTGTCACATTTCCATGGTGAGAACGAAGTCATCAGGCCAAATGATGGTGCTGTAGAACCCAAGAAGATTGTCTGTAGTTGGGTAACTGTGTGCCCTGATGATGATCTGTCTAACAGAGAAAGAATGGAGGGGATGTGTGTGTGTAATGGAAAAGGTATCAGAAGTTACCTGTAGATGGGATATAGTCCATTTTCCCTGTTCTAGTTACTTTTCTGTTCCTGTGACAAAACACCATGATTAAAAGCAACTTAAGAAAGTTATGTTGGCTTGTGGTTCCAGGGTGAGAGTCCATCATGGCGGGGAAGCACACTGAGCAGCAGGCAGGAGCAGGCAGCTGGTTGCCCACTGTGGCCAAATGTTGCTGATCTTGTGCTGGGGTGAGGTCCTGCTGCAGACCCAGACCCTGAGTTCTGGTGTCGAGAGCAAGGGAAGGTAGAAGCACCTCTGTCTTCCCCTTGCTCTTAAGGGACTAGAGCAATGTGTTTTCTTGGTTTTGAAAATGAAAACTGGTGCATTCTGTGAACACTGAAGAATAGACATGGAGGAAGCAGGTGCTTTGCATGTCAGTGTGTTCCAGACCATGGTCTTTGGAACAGAGGTTTGAATGTTTCCTTAAAAAAAGGAGTGATGCTCTCGGTCAAATAACTGGAAAAAATTATACTCTGTGGAACAGTACGCATCATGCTGTTCTCATCTCTGCGAGCAGTGTCTTGGTTAGAATTGGCAGTCATTTCCGGGCAGGCTAGTGGACACAAGCAGTTTGACTTCTCTGCATATATAATCTCATGAAGGATAACTGAAAGTTGCTTACACTTTCTCTTCTGTTCTGCTCTGTTCTGAAAGAAGAAAGCCAGAGAGGCTCAAATGCTAAGCAGCCAAGAGAAGGGCCTCTGGCTGGCCTTGGCCTTTATGGTGTAGACCAGAGTGGGCTTCCGAGATGAGCCAGAAAGCTGCACCAGGCATGAGTTGGGCTGTAATGCAGGTGACTATTAGACACGGTTCTCTAGAATAACAGTTTACAGAATGAATCTCTCTATATATATAGAAAGGAGATTTATTAGAATGGCTTAAGACTGTGGTCCAGCTAATCCAACAATGACTGCCTATGTATGGAAGGTTCAGGAATTCAGTAGTTATTCAGTCCGCAAGGCTGGACGTCTCGTCTGGTCTTCATTATATGCTGGAATCCTAAGAAGTAGGCTCCAGTGACAGTCAAGGAATGGACTTGCCAGAGGGCGAGGGCAAGCAGGCAAAGAGAGAGGCTTTCTTCTTCCATGTCCTTTATATAGACTGCCAACAGAAAGTGTGACCCAGATTAGAGGTGGGACCTGGATTAAAGGTGTGTCTTCTCATCTCAAAGATCTGGAGTAGAAGTGGATCAACATGATTTAATTTTTATCATTTAATTGAATGATTTAATTAATCAGAAATCCCTCACAGGTATGCCCAGCCATTTTTGGGTTTTAGTTTATTCCATATGTAGTGATGTTGACCACCAAAATGGCCATCACTGTGACCAAAGGCCTCCATTGCCACCGTGCCAGGCCACATGTACTTTTGGTATCAGGTATCAGGAAGTCATGAGACATGCAATGACACCCAGCTTTTCTTTCCTTGGGAGCAGGATACATTGGTTGGCTTTGTGTTTATTTTTTTAATATTTTATTTTCTATGTATGAATAATGCTTTGCTTGCATGTATTTTTGTGTACCATGTATGTGTATCACGTATGTGCTTGCAGGATTCAGAGGGCTTCGGATCCCCTAGAACTGTAGTTCTAGATGATTGTAAACCATCATGTGGGTACTGGGAATTGAGCCCTGGGTCCTCTGCAAGAGTACTAAATGGTCTTAACTGCTGAGCCATCTTTCCAGCTCGTGTTTTATTTTTTGAGACAGTCTGAGGACATCAGAGCCCCGACTGGCCTGGAGCTTGGGGCAGTCCTGCTGTTACGGGCTGCCTTTTAAAGTCTGGGATTTCAGGTCTGAGCCAGCACACCTGGCAACACAGTTTTCTTTTAAAAACAGGTCTGTGTCTTCCCTTTGACTGAGGTGTATGAGCTTGGGCCTTCACTGTCTGTTCAGAAAGTGTGGTTCTCCTGACTTAGTGGACTTGCTCTGTAAGGGCTGCTGTTAGGTCTTTTGTGTCTGCTGACTGTCTCGGTGCCATGAGCTCAGTGACACAGTCTCCACAGGTGAGGGGGGATGTCTGTGTGTTGTGAGCAGAGTCCCATCCTGTCTGCTGTTTTTCCCCTCCCTCCCTCCCTCCCTCCCTCCCTCCCTCCCTCCCTCCCGTCCATCCGTCCGCCCTTTTCTTGTCTTTGTTTTCCAAGCCAAGGTTTGTCTGTTTCTTTTTAAACAGGGATGTGTACATGTAACATTGCTTCCTTACAACTTCTTACGAGAATTGATTCTAAAGAGTCGAGAGAAGCGGCTCCTTAGAGTTTTTCAGAATAAAGGCAATTACTCCCCCCAATTAGGGCTAATAAATGAATGTTTCGTGTGTGTATTATATAGCACATTCTGATAGTCTTAGGGATTGGATGCTTTTACTGTGTTTTCCCCAGCAGGGAGCAGATCTCTCTAGAAAGTTCTGGGGAGAAGTAGCTTGAGGAAGGAATGGGCTCCCACACTTCTCACGTCTTGTGCTTTTGGTGGCATAGACCAGTCCTCAAGGTCAGCTTGCAGGGCTGCAGCGTAGGCAATGGGCTTTTAAACTGTTGTTCTACTGATGCAGGCCTTGCCTCACTCATTAAAGTATCCGTCCGTCCGTCCACTGCTGCTGACTCTTGACTGTACTCTCCACTTAGCTGCGTGCCAGGCCAGCAGACACTTTCTCTAGTCCTCTCCCTCATCTGTTAGTAGGTTTAATTTTTTAATTTTTTGTTTTTTTGAGACAAGGTTTCACTATGTAGACCTGACTGACCTTGAACTTGCAGAGATCTTCCTGTTTCTGCCTTCTAAGTGCTGGGATTAAAGGTGTGCATATATCATGACGCCTGGCCTTTAATAGATTTCAATTGTTTAGGTAAAATATCTGCTTTATGTGATGGTGTCTTTCATTTTGATTATTCTATTTAACATGGATTTTGTTTTTTAAACCCTGTGTAAGAACTTGTAAGTGGCTAATGACATTTTTTCTTATTAGTTAGAACCTGGTCCTTTAGATGAAATTCAGATCGCTACCATATTACGAGAAATTCTGAAAGGACTTGATTATCTACACTCAGAGAAGAAAATCCACAGAGATATTAAAGGTAAGAGCTACTCTTGTTTTATTTCTTTGAAATACCTGAAGTGGTACAGCCCTGCACATCTGTGCTCATCAGCGGCTGTCCTGCCCACCCTGTCTGTCCGTTACCAGCCCTCGTGCCCTGTGGGGAGAGCATGCACGGGCTCCCAGGGTGACCCTGGGTATAACGGAGCATAATGATGTCCTCCTGCTTGGTTGTCCTGCAGCGGCCAACGTTCTGCTCTCTGAACATGGAGAGGTGAAGCTGGCTGACTTTGGAGTAGCTGGCCAGCTGACGGATACCCAGATAAAAAGGAACACCTTCGTGGGTACTCCCTTCTGGATGGCGCCCGAGGTCATTAAACAGTCAGCCTATGACTCAAAGGTGAGAGCCTGTGCTGTGGACCACCACATCCAGATGTTTGTCCCTTTGTTTTTGCGTCGCATAGCATTCCGTCTGTACCAGAGGTGGGTGTAGGTCGTGGGGGTGACTCTTTGACCTTGTGACCTTGGTGTTAGTGTCAGCCTCCTTCTCCGTCTCCTGCTACGCCATTGGCTGCTTTGTTCTTCTGGCCTTCGTGACTTATGGATACAGTGGGGACAGGAAGGAGCAGGGGTGAGGGTGGGCACTTCGGCCTTCAGAGACATGCAGACCCTGGATAGATGACTGGGGGCAGGCAGTGCCTGTGCCCAGGAACATGAAGGCAGATGGCACCTTGGCACAGCAGATGAGGGGCAGGGCCTGGACAGACCAGCTTGTTCTAGATAAGGCGTCTAGAGAAAGAATCAGACAACACAGAGAGTCCGTAGCAGGATGGGGCAAGTGTAGTTCTTCAGTGATTGCGACCATTTGTTGTTTTTTCAGTCTCGGGATCCTTATTCCCAGAGACTCTGACAGCAGGGGAGGGAGTCACCCCGTCAGGCTGGTTGTCTGTCGGCTTCTGTTCTCCTGGTTCCTGGTCTTGTCCTTTAGTTTTCTAAAACCTTGTAGTAGCCCACTCCGTTTGCTCAGGTCAACCGCCTGTGCACAGTAAACATGGTCGTGGCAGAGAGTTGGCTTTCCTGAGCCCCAAACTTAACACAAAAAATATGTAACTCAGAGACATTTATAGATTGAACATTACTTTTTGTTTTTCTTTTCATTTATTTATTTAAATTATGTCTGTGTGGCTGGGCAGTGGTGGCGCATGCCTTTGATCCCAGCACTCAGGAGGCAGAGCCAGGCGGATCTCTGTGAGTTCGAGGCCAGCCTGGTCTAGGGAGCGAGATCCAGGACAGGCACCAAAACTACACAGAGAAACCCTGTCTTGAAAAAACAAACAAGCAAACAAACAAACAAATAAATAAATATTTCTGTGTGAATATGCTAGTATGAGTGCTGATGCTCTGGAAGGCCAGAAGCATTAGATCCCCAAGATGGAGTCAGGCCTATGTAAGCTGTCTATATGGGTGCTGGGAACCTAACCAGGATTCTTGCAAGAACAGTGTGTGCTCTTAAATGCTTAGCTCTCTTTCCAGCCCCTAAAATAAATAAACAAACAAATAAACAAACAAACAAACAAACAAATAAATAAATAAATAAATAAATAAATAAATAATGGACTCAGTCCCCATCCCCTTTGAAGATTTGCTCTGTAGCTGGAGTCTGACAAACTGGTGATCCTTCTGGTTACCTTCCAAGTGTTGCAATTGCAGGTTTGTGTTAGCATGCCAGGCTCATGCCTTTGTTTTTCTTTCTTCCTCTCTTTCTCTCTCTTTTTTTTTTTTTTTAAATAGGACCCTCTTCCATGTGTGGCAGCAGACTCCCTGCCTCATTAATGGTGTGTGAAGCATAGGATATCTTGACCTTGGGTCACTCTTATAAGGTATATGCCATTATGGCATGCCATAGTGGGTTAAGGGACAGGCATCCCTTGCTCTGGCTTGAGAGAACTGAGCTGGTTTGGTGAACTCAGATGTGTGGTGGTGTGGGAGCTCGGGAAGGAACTCAGGCCCCGGGGCTTCAGGTTAGTCAGTTAGCTCTCTGCATTTGTTGTTCGTTGGTTCCTGGTCTTCTGGGAAATAGATCACCTCTGTGGCTGCTTCTCTTCTGAAACCCGTCTTCTCTCAGCCTTTTCCCCCGAGTTCTGTCTTGTAGGAGGGTAGGTGTCTGTCCACTGTTGACGTCAGTGTTCATGCCTGAGTCTTGGTAGAAGAGAGACTAGAATCCAGGCTCTTACAGTACCTTGTCATTCTCTTTCAGCTGGTGTAGTAAATGAGCTTTTCAACCACACCCTTAGGACTTGGGGCCCAGGCCACCCATTTCTGTTCTACCCATGGCCACCCCCTTCCTTCTTTCCCAGAGAGCTCTCCTGATCTTCCTGTCACGGCTGTGTGGTGCAGTTCACTTTGGTTGTTTGGACTGTGGCTCTCACCCCCTTCCCTGGTTTTCCTTTGAACCCCCAGGTGCCACGTGTCCTCAGTGTAGTAACAGACAAACAGTGGTTTGCTGGGGTTTGCTGTCCGTTCTTTATTTTGGAGACGTCGTTCAGTTGATGGGCCGTGGTAGTTGATTATTTGTTCTGAGGTGGAGGAAGTAATGCTGCTGGTAGAGTGCTTGGGGAGGCATCGTCTGTCTTCCTGCTCACATTTGTTGGGGTAGACTGGTTTAAACATGGATCTTCATTGTGGTCTTTGATTGTATGCCAAATGGCTTGGTATTCATGGACATGCCAGCTCAGTGTCCAGGTCTGTCAGTGGGCATCATTTGCAGGCAGGGAGACTGACTGCACAGGTCCCGGTGGAAGGCAGCTCGGCCAGGCTAGTGCTAGAAGGGCACAGGGACGCTGGGCGTTAAAGAGCATTACAGCCTCACGTCTGTCACCTGGCTGGGTGTAGGTGTTTCATAGTTTAGGTTTTTTGACAGGGTTTTGTTATGTAGCCCAGTTTGGTCCTGAGCTTTCAGTTCCTCTGGATCAACCTCCTTAGTGCCAGGATCACACCATGGTGTTCTTGATTGGGCTTAGGGAATTCCAAAGAGGAATCTCAAGTTGCTTGGCAGACCAGGGCTCCTTGCTGGTCACTCCATGTACGTGGGCCTGAGGAAGCAGGGCCAGCTCCTTTTGGAGCTCTCCGCCAGCCTGTCCTGCCCACCGTAGTTCCCGAAGACTGCTGTGCTCCTTCCGTTGCCGTGACCATTTAAGGAATCCGCTGTGCAGGGAGGCGATTGGTCCATGGGCTTGGGCAGCGGGAAGCACAGCTGAGTCTATCTGAGTCTCAAGTCAGAATGCACAGGGCCTTAGGCTGGGAATAGAGAAACACATCAGATGTCACCAGGGTGCTGGCTAGGTTTCTGTGGCTGTGATAATACTGTGACCACTGCTTGGGGAGGAAAGGGTTTATTTCACCTTAAAATTGACAGTCCTTCATGAAGTCAGGGCAGGAACCTGGAGATAGGAACTGGTGCAGAGACCATGGAGGGGTGCTGTTTATTGTTTGCTCCTTGTGGCTTGCTTAGTTTCTTTTTCATATCCCCAGGGCCACCTGTCCAGGGGTAATGGCACCACCCGCAATGGTATGGGCCCTTCCACATCGGTCAGTAATCGGAAAAGGAAGCCTCATAGGCTACTTGCCTTTGGCCAGTCTCAGTTGAGGTCCTTGCTAGTGAGTTGAGGATGCGCCGGTCACCCCACCACCCCCACCGATCCATTTTTCCTCTTGTCCAGTGGCAGTGCTGCCGGAACATGGGGCTGTTGTTGCCCCACACTGCCAGGGAAAGCTCCGTTTCTGCTGCTCACACGCTGGTGCTGCAGACTACAGTTGAGAACTACCGGGGTTGCTAGTCTTCTGTCAGTGTGTAAGCAAGCCTTGTGTGGGTGGCGGATTGAAGTACCGGGATGAGGGGCGTGGGTGGCAGGTGCCAAGGTCCCTCTTCTGCGTCTGTCTCTCTCTGTGAGGCTGTGCAGCACTAGCGTTTCACCATGTCTGTCGATTTAGGGGGCTTCGAACTTGTACAGTCCTCCTGCCTCAGTCTTCTGAGTGCTGGGATTACGGGCCACTAGACTTAGCAGCTTATTGATTTTGAAATGTCCTATGACAACAAATGAAGTCTGTCTGGAGTGCTGGTGAGGATTGTGGTTGTGTGGTAGTGTGTGGAGGGGCATTCTGTTAATGTTCTCCACGTCTGTGTGTTTGACTGTCTTTATAATAAACATTCTGTATGGCTGGTAGAGTGTTGGCCCAGCGTGCACGAGGCTCTAGGTTCAGCTCCCAGCACTGCAAAAGCAACCAAACAAAACAAAACTGCTAGATTTCTGGGCACAGTGGTCGGCCCTTTACATACCGTTTTGTAACCACCTCCCTCTTGAAAATTGAGGGGGCGGGGCTTAGGGGAAGCAGTTGTCTAATGTCATAGGACCTCGATTGTAGAGCTGGTGTTGAAACTAAGGTAGCCACTGGATCTGAAAAGCTGTGCACCAGGAGCTGCTCAAAGAAAGGGTGACTCAAGCAGCTCCTCCTGCTCGTCTGCTCCTGTGTCACTGCTACAAGGACTCTGCTGAGCACACCTGACAGAGCATGCTGCCCCCCATAGAGGTGGCCAGTCAGGGTCACTATGTAGGATGTGGGTATTTGCTTCAGCAAATCTGTCCACTTGTTTTCTGTGTTAAAATCATGCCAAGGGCTTGTGTTTCTTATCAGTTAAAATTGTCTTTCAGAACCTGAGATTGAAACGTGTGTGTGCGCGCGCGCACACACACACACTAACACACTCTCTGCTTGTCTGAATGTACTCTTGCTCCATGTCTTAAAGATGCTTTGGTCCTTACAGGCAGACATCTGGTCCCTCGGCATCACAGCAATAGAGCTGGCCAAAGGAGAGCCGCCACACTCGGAGCTGCACCCCATGAAGGTGTTATTCCTCATCCCCAAGAACAACCCTCCTACGCTAGAAGGAAACTACAGCAAACCCCTCAAGGAGTTTGTGGAGGCCTGTTTGAACAAAGAGCCGAGCTTTGTGAGTGCCCCTTTCTGTGGTCTCAATTTGGTTTGAATTTGTTCTGTCTGCATGGTCGCACACATCTTTGCAAATGAGTTTGATTTCTTTACATTACAGAGACTGTTGTTGTCGGCGTCATTTTACCTTTTAGGGATGTAAGATGCAGTTATTTTGTTTAACATTTTCTAGCATCTCATACCTCATTGAACCTGAAGAATGTTCTCCTTAGTATTGGGGTGAGGTCATCAGCTTTTAATATTGATAGAGAAAGATCAGGCTGTAAACTAGAAAGCTACTTTAGTAATAGCAGGGGCTGGCCTGAAAATAATGGAAGCAAATGCTGTTTCCAGTTGTCGTGTGCCAGGAGACAGACAAATGGATCCATGCCGCCTGCCATCTCTGCTTCGTCTCCCTTTCCCTCTGGGTTTACTCAGTGGTGGCAAAGCCCAGGCATTGGCTTCTATGAACTTTGCCTCGTTTTTCTCTGAGAATTGGGGCTTCTCTTTGAAGGTGGCCTGTGCATTTTGTGTCACATGTAGCATCCTGTGTCCTTGCTTTGTTTTGGGTTTCTTTGAACAGAGTTAGCTGACATCAGTGCTTCATTGAACCTGAAGAATAGTCATGAGGTGTCCCCGTGAACTCTTGTCTAAAGATGGTGAGAAAAGATGAGTTTTACAGGAGCATCATAGAGGTCTTCCAATAGGGGACCAGTTCTGGCAAAGGAATTGATCAGAATCTAAAGCACTACGGAGGGGCTGCAGGCTGAGGTCAGCAGATCAGTATTTGGTTACTGGGGTGGTGGGTGTGGTCTTGATGCTAGTCCAAGTTGTTTAATTGCTTATATCCTGGGCTCATTCATGGCACCATATAGTACAGCAGCACCCGGGAAGAGAGACCCAAGTGTGTCTGTATCCTCTTCTAAAGCACGTCTAGTACTCACTTATTCCTAGGATACATCCCTCCACCACGGCTTGCCCCTGGACCTTCAGACAAGAAGGCTGCAAAGCTGAGAATATGCGCACTTGGGTGCTTGGAGTGTCTTAGTCAGTGGATGAAGAGGGGGGACTGCTGAGCACTTGGGGTGCTTGGAGTGTCTTAGTCAGTGGATGAAGAGGGAGGATTGCTGAGGCCACCTGGGTTCTCAGAGATCATGGTTGGCGGAACATACTGTTTTTGATAAGAAAAAAGAAAAAAAAAACCACATTGATTCTTTGGAGTAGGCGGGACTATGGTGTGCCTGGCTGGCGTCTCTGTTTTTGCTTTCTGTCCCTGGTTGGGTCACTCTGCATGTTGAGGGAGCTTTGTGCCGGTAGATGGGGAAACCGCTGACTAAACTCTGGGTGTTCTATTCTGTTGAAGTTATACCATGTCCATGTGGTGATCAAGCTGTTGGACCCAGTCACTGGGATGAGGATAGGTTCACACACCTGCTTTTCTAAACTGGAAATGCTGGTGACTGAGGGAACCCAGTTGGGTCTCTCTTGACTCCTGCCCCAACCTGTTCTAGATGAGTTGAATCATTGAATTCACTTTAATTTGTGGTATTAGCCTAACACTATAGGAAGTCATGAAGAACACACATTTCCCTTGGTCAGCACTTGTGAGGTACCACATAATCCAGGAGATGAGTCTCTCAGAACCACATAAACCAGGAGATGGGCTCTCTCAGAACCATGTAGACCAGGAGATGGGCCTCTCAGAACCACATAAACCAGGAGATGGGCCTCTCAGAACTATGTAAACCAGGAGATGGGCCTCTCAGAACCATGTAAACCAGGAGATGGGCTCTCTCAGGCAGTACTTACAAAGTTCTTTGTGGAGTTACTGGGTAGGAAGGCTCTTCAAACTTTGATTGAATGGTTCTGGTAGAATGTTGTCATCCTTGTTGGACCTCTGTCACATTCACCTTGTGGCTGTAGTCTCAGGCCTGAGTGTGGAGCTACTCTTCTGGAATAAGCCTGCAGGAGAAGCAGGCTCCGAAGTAGAACCCAGTGCTGAGTGGTGCAGTGATCGGCATTTCAGTCCAGAAGTCTGCTGTTGAGGTGGAGCAGAGCAGAATGAAGGAGAAACTTCCTCTCGTGGTTATCTGGGCGTGTGTGTTTTCCAGAGACCCACTGCTAAGGAGTTACTGAAGCACAAGTTCATCATCCGCAACGCAAAGAAAACGTCCTACTTGACTGAACTCATCGACAGGTACAAGAGGTGGAAGGCTGAGCAGAGCCATGACGACTCCAGCTCAGAGGACTCAGACGTGTAAGTCAGGACAGACAGTTGGGCCCTGTCGCTTTTGTGGGAGTGGGCATGCGTGCGTGCGTGTGCGTGAGTGCGTGCGTGTGTGTGTGTGCATGTGCGTGCTTGCGTTACTGGGAAATAATGATAGTTTAATCCCTCATGTACTTGAGGCCGACACTGCATTGAGCTGTATCCTGCCCCTCTTCACTGATGTTGAGTTTTGTCTTGTACACACGGGCTTGTTTGGGGTTCTTTGGTGAGTGGCCTTTGTATAATAGATGCATGCATAGGATTGTGGCATGGCGTCCTTCTCTTCATTAGCCCCCTGCTCTTAAGGAACGGACAGACGAAGCCCTTGTATGCAGTTCTGAGGAGAAAAGAAAGAATGCTTTTGAGACTCCAGTGTGTCAAGCTCTGTGTGGAGCAGTCACTCACTGAATGTGGGTTTCCCACTCAGCACCCACATTCTGTTGACTGGTGTGTGAAGTAGCTGGAGCCCTCCAGACAGGAGGTAGAGGGAGGGTGGCCTGGCTGTCTTGTAAGAGAGAAAGGAGGCCCCTGGAGGCCCGATCTGCTGTCCTGCACTCCATAGCCAGGAGCTAGCATTGTGTCTCCATGCCAGGACAGTGGACTGCAAGCCTCCGGGACAGACCCAGGCCTGAAGGTCCAGGTTACTGTTCATAGCCAAGGTTGAGACCACTGACCAGGTGACCTGGATGCTGCTGCTGGGAGATTAGAATGGTAGCAACAGGCTGCGTGAGATGGGGGCGGGGCTTGGGAGCCAGGCTGTGCAGCAGGTCTGGGTGGAGGTGTCATCCCAAAGTGCTGGGATTGTTGCTCAGGACCTGGCTAGCATGTTAGAGGCCCTGGGTTTAATTCACAGGGAAGGATTTGGGTAAGGGAGGCAGGGAAGTTGTCCCAGGTTTCAGCAGCATGTCACAGTGGTAAAGTGTCAGAAACAGTTTGATGTAGGCCATGTTGGAATTTGAGCTGCTTGTGGAATGTGTGAAGACGTATATATAGCTGAAAGTGTTGTTGCGGCATGGAGAGCAGGCAGAAGACACAGACTTATATATACCCTGCTACAGAAAAGACTTTGGAATTGGAGCCTGAGAGCAAAGGGTCAGCCTCTAGGAAGCCAGCATCAGTGTGGCTTGTTGTTGGGGAAGGACGGAGGCACCAGGGCAGGCGCTGGCATGGAGTCATTGCTGCTGAGGAGGAGCATGAGGCCCGAGAACGGGCGGCGGAGGGACCTGCTTACCGGGCAGTGTGTAGAGCACTGGGGCCGTGAGGGCTGTGAGGCTGAGGAAGGGGATGGGGTTAGTGAGCAGTGCTCGCTCAGGACTTGAAGCTCTGTGTGGTGTGATGGGGTGTGGCCTAAAGGGAGCAAAGGAGAGGACGTTTTTAGCCATGGCCGGAAAGAGGGACCTGGAAAGAAACTGAGGTTCAAGGGAGACTGACAGAGACGTGGGAGATGGGTCCTTAGGAGATACGTGGCTCCTTTGTGAGGAGGTGGCGGCGGCGGACAGTGAACACTGGTAGCACAAGGACAGTCCCAGGAACCACGCCTTTTCCAGTCTTGTGTGATGTGCTGTGAGGCGGAGACTTAATGGGACTGGGGCTGGGAGGGGGAGCGTGGGCTGGGTCAGTGGGCTGGGCAGTGCGGTTCACAGCGTGCTGGTGAATTTGGTGGGGTTTCTGTGTGAAGGGAAACAGACGGCCAGGCGTCAGGAGGCGGTGACTCTGGGGACTGGATCTTCACAATCCGGGAGAAAGATCCCAAGAATCTGGAGAATGGAACTCTCCAGCCATCAGATCTGGAGAGAAATAAGGTACATGGCTCACGCATGCCCCATGCCCATGCTCACCAGCCAGTGGCTCGACACGCCAGCTGTGGGAGTGGACGAGGGGCTCCTCAGAGCAGCTCCTTGGTGGCATTTGCCCTCACGGAATTGGCAGGTTTGGAGATGTGGTGCTGAGAGTGTGGGTGCTGAGCGGTGCCCCTCACCTCCTGACCCTCAGCACAAGGTGGAGTTGGATGTGGATGTGAAAGTCACACCTGAATGCTCTGATGAGCACGCCTGTTGGACTTATTCATAACATACTTGGGTTTTATGGTGGAGTTTTAATTTCAGGCCCTTAAAAATCAGTATTTTGCGTTTGGTATTTAATATAGACCTAATTTTGATGAGGTGGTTTTTATGGCCACTTAAATTTAAAATGCTAGGTTTTAAAGATTTTGTGAAACACGGTGTTAGAGTTTATCAGGCTGTGGCTCCCTAAGCCGCCTCTGTTGAGCGAGGTAAGTACAGAGAGGTGGTAAGAACGGGGCCTCTCAGACAGTGGCTACCTGGAGTGCCTGGCTTTACAGCCCTCCAAAGTTCCCTCAGCGAAAGCCTGCAGAGCAGGGCAGCAGGTTCGTTCACACCTACAGGTTCACACCTGGGGTCTTGCAGTGATGTCCCTTGGGTTCCCAGCTGCATGGGTGGGCCCTTTCGTCGCCATCTCACTTAGTGAACAGAAGTTGCTTCCCGAGGGAGGAAGCTGCGAATCCAGTCGTGCCTTGGCAGAATCCTTGCCCACCTCAGTGTTGCCTGTTTCTAATGACTCCTTCTCTGTTCTTCCCCAAGATGAAGGACATCCCAAAGAGGCCTTTCTCCCAGTGTCTGTCCACAATTATCTCTCCTCTATTTGCAGAGGTAAGACCCCTGGCTGCCCTTTTTTGGGGGGGAGGGGTGGGGGGAGGAGGGAAGAAGAGGGGACCAGGGCTGTCCTTTTGTGGGCGGCTGCCAGTCCAAGTAGGGGCATTGAAACAGCTCGCGGAGGTAGGCTCGGCGTCTATATTGTGCTCATGACAACTACTAGCCCGGGTCCTGCCTTCCATAAGCCAAGCAGGTGAGTAGGGAAAGCTGTGTGGATTTCCTTATTTGTCAGGGGCTGTGTAGGTTTTACTGGGCTTAAACTTTTGAAATCATTCCTCAGTAACAACCTCAAATCCACCGGAAATGAGGTAATATTCTGGAAGTTCTAGAGAGGAAAAGGAAATGTCTCCAGTGCCCCCTCCCCAAGTATGAACTGTCACTAGAGATAATAGGCCGTAACTAGAGGTGAGTGTTCAGTGCTCATAACAGTCATCAAAACTCAGTGAAGATGATTGTCTGTTCCACTTCAACACATGAGCGTAATCAAACGAGTGTGTGACGTTCTCATTGCCGATACTCTGCCTGTGCCGGGACGACCCCGCACATTAGTGATACCTTCCGGGCCCATTGAACCTAGCCCAGTCCCGGGGAGAGAGGGAGGGCGGGAGGGCTCCAGTTCTCTGTCTTTGCTTCTGCTTTGAGACACACAGGTGTGCGTCAGGTCAGAGGCAGGTGGGTGGCAGGTTGCAGATTAGTCTGAACGCTGTGCGTGGGAGTGGCAGAGAGTGTTAGCAGACAATGTCACAATGCGCTCTGCTTCCGTGGGCCTCTCCAGTGTCAGCTGTGCCCTGTCCCTCCATGGCCCATTAGAAACAGGACAAGGAACCTGATGTTCTTATGGCGACAGTGGCTTGGTTGGGTTGTTCTCAATGCCTGCAGAGTCGAAGCTGAGTGTTTCTGACTTAGTCGCAGAGAAGTGGACGGAGGAACTCTGAGGACCTGCTGCTGTCTTGAGTCTGCAGCTGCCCTGGAGTCTGTTCTGGGAGATCTTTGATCCTGAGCTGAGCTCAGCCTTGATGGGAGCGGCTCTTGTGTTTATTGTCCACGCTATGAGTACATCCAGGACAGGACTTGGAGTTGGTCTTTATGCCTAAGCACTCAGATATGACTCATGGGAGCAGAGGAGATGTTGCCCGAGTCACAGAACTCAGGGTTGCCACGTTTATGTGAGAACATGTGACAGCACTCTTGACCCCAAAAGCTGTGTGCCTGAGTTGTACCCCAACCCATAGTAACCGCCAGGAATGGGGCTTTGATGAGTTTCATGGTAGCTGCCAGCCGAAACCAGTTGCATGTGGCAGGCATTGATAGCATTTTCTGGTGTAAGGAGAGGGCTGCATAAGGAAACTGAAGTGCACCATCAGACTCATGCAAGTGTGTGAAGGTGTGCACCATCAGACTCGTGTGTGGAGATGTGCACCATCAGACTTTGTGTGTGTGTGAGAGAGAGAGAGGGGGGGGTGCACCATCAGACTCGTGTGTGTGTGTGTGAGAGAGAGAGAGAGAGAGAGAGAAGGTGTGCACCATCAGACGTGTGTGTGTGAGAGAGAGAGAAGGTGTGCACCATCAGACTCGTGTGAATGTGTGTGTGTGTGTGTGTGTGTGTGAGAGAGAGAGAGAGAGAGAGAGAGAGAGAGAGAGAGAAGGTGTGCACCATCAGACTCGTGTGTGGAGGTGTGCAGAATTACTTGTGTTCTGGCCTGGAGGAGTCAGGTGGGGACCCTCTTTTGCCCTGTACGTACATAATGTTCACAGAGACTAAGATGGGGACCTAGAGTGACTCAGCAGCCACAGAGCTCACGCCTGATCCTTGTCAGCCTGGCGTGGTAGTGGCGGTGACGGCATCAGGCCCTGTTCTTCTTTCCCGGAGTGGTTGCTGCCCAAATCTGTGCACATGTGTCTCACTGCTCTTGTGTGCGTTTTCAGCTGAAGGAGAAGAGCCAGGCATGTGGAGGAAACTTGGGGTCAATAGAAGAGCTTCGGGGAGCCATCTACTTGGCGGAAGAGGCCTGCCCTGGGATCTCTGACACCATGGTGGCTCAGCTCGTGCAGCGGCTGCAGAGGTAACTGGCTCTGGGCTGGAGCTGGGTTGTAGAAGGGAGCCTGGTGATGCTGGTATGGCTTCTTGGACTAGGAAGCTACCATGGGCTGCAGCTTGGTATATTTCTTGGGTGCTCATTCTTGTCTGTTCCTGTTGTCCCCCAGACCATGGGCTTACAGCAAAGCCTCTGGGAGAAGGGTTCTTCTGAATTGTATAAATGAAAGAAGTGAATCTGGAAAGGACCACAGAAAAATGCCAGAGAAATGCAAGATGCCTTAAAACACCTCTGCATCCAGTAGTCTATGAGCAGAGGCAGAGCCCACTTGCACTGCTCACTGGGACTTGGGTTTGACCCATGTACAGATACCAGAGGCTTTAGTGCAGTGAACTCTGAGCCATGTTAGAGCTTTCCCTGTGGGTCTGTGCTCTGGCCTCAGGGAGCTCCCATCCCTCCCTGGTGGCCTTGGACACGTAACCTCCATGTTGAACACATCTTACTGTTAGGGCTAAAGAATAAAGATGGTTTGCTTGGTGGCCCCAGTCTTAAGGCCATTGGAGGAGAGAGTGGTCCTTTTAAGATTGCCCTGATTTGATTCTAAAGGCAGCAGCCCATCACAGAAATAAAGGAAAATACAGCTTAAAACCAGCCTTGTGCTTATCCCAGCAGGTCTCTGTGAGCGCTTTAACTTGGGATCACTCCATATTTCCTCCTAGTGGTTTTCATTTAAAGAGGTTTGTTGTAAACCACACAGAACCACCCCCAGAAACTGGTTATTTGTTAACTATCCTGCGATTCTGTTACCTGCTTTTGGAGTAAAGTGTAGACGTGTGGGCAGAGGTCCAAGAACACCTCTCAGGAGCTGGTTCTTTGATGCTGCTTTTTGGACCTAGGGATCTAGTTCGGGTCATCAGGCATGTCTGCAAACACCTTTTATCTCCTGAGCACCCTACGCCCTACCAGAGCCGCCTCTGTTGGCATTACGGCCTCACACTCCCGGTCCTCTTGCCTCAGCTCCTAGTAGCTGGATGGCGGGCACACATCACCAAGTTTTTTGTCACCTCTTAAGAATTTTGCACTGGGTCCAGAGTTGCCTGATGTTCTATGGGTAGTTGATATGTGTGACTTGATTTCTCCAGTAGCTCAGGCATGGGTGTTGTGAATATACACTGTATATACACCTAGTTGATCCTTGTCCTGTTTCTGGACCTCTTGGTCTTCCTGCTGAGGCACCTGATCTGCCAGCTCTAATAGAAATGTGAGGGGAGCCACGTGAAGAATTTCATTTAATTATTTTTGAGGAGACATACATGTGCGTATGTAGAGTCAGCTTGCTCCTCCTACCTTTATGTGGGTCCCGGGTCAGGTTGCCTGGCTTACACAGAAGAACCTTTACCTGCTGGCCCCAATCCTGTTGGTTTTGGATGTTAACGTTGAAAGCACTGCTCCCCCGCCAGTGTGTGCTCGCGTGCGTGCGGGTGCTTGTGAATTTTTGTGGTGCCGGGACTTCATTCCTCGGTCTGGACCCTGCTAGGCAAGGATTCTGCCATTGAGCTGCATTCCCAGCCTTCTCACACATGGAATTTTTAATTTCCTACAAGCTATACCAAAATAGTAAAGAGGAACAAACAGAGTTAATTTTAATATATTTGATAATTTCCTCTGCTAACTTATAATCATTATAAACAATAAACAAGTGAGATATTTTGCATTGTTTTCTTTGGTATTAATCCTTTGAAATTTGGTGTGAATTATATATGGCTACATCTTTCTCAGTTCAAACTCAGATTTCAAGAAGTCATCAGATGAGTGGTGGGGTCTTGATCTTGTCTCTGTAGACATGGCTCTGGCTTTCTGTTTTCCTCCTTGAGGTTGCTGAAGGCCCACCAGCCATAGGGTGGTGCTCACCCATGATCGACATTTAGGCTGCTTCCTAGTTTGTTCCCACATGAGTCTCTTCAAAGTGACTTTTGGATCCTTTAGTGAGAGCAGCGCATCCACTCACAGAAGGAGCAACTCAACCCGCATTGAGTCCTTTGTAGTTCTTGACATTTGAGTCTTAGATGCTGTGGCTCCAGTGCGCTGCTCTGAGGCTCCTGTGGGACAGTTTGAGTATGTGCAATGTATTATTATAAAGGCACTCTGGGAGGAGTGTTTGAGATGAGTTTCCTTAAATATGTCCTTGGCCATCTCCTGTGATTGGATGTCTGTTTGCAGTGACTGGAATAATCTTGGCCATGACTTAACACCATTTAGTATTCAGAAGCAAGACAGTGCAGACTTTTTGGGGGGGTAGGGGGAACAAATACATGGGTCTTAAGTTAGTGACCCAGTTGTTGCCATCCCTTCTGTCTTTTAATATATTGCCTCCTGATGTTATACAAAAGGTGGTTCATGCAGACACACAAACCCTGCTCTGGGCCATGTTTTGGACTACTGCTAGGAAGTGGCTCACCTGGGCTACACCTGTATATTGCTGCCCCAAAGAATTGCTGAGCTTAGACTCAAACTAAGCATGGGTGTGTCCCCCTGAGTTTACCACCAGCTTTCAAAACTAGATCCTGGCCTGGAGAGTGCTCAGTGGCTAAGGTGCTTTCTGTGCACACAGAGGACTTGAGTATAGGTCCCTAACACCACACAAAGGCTTCATGGGATGGATGGTACATGGCTGTAATCCCAGCGTGGGATGGGGTGTTGGCCACAGAGACACAGGTAGATTCTGGAGGCTTATTGGCCAGTCAGCCTAGCCAGAATGGTAAAGCTCCAACGCAGTAGCAGATGCTGCTTGGAAAAGTAAGGTGGGGAAAGATAGAGGAAGCTCCTGAGAGTTGGCCTCTGGCCCCACAAAGGTTTGCATGGTCACGCGCGCACGCACACGCACTCGCACCACATAGCACAAAACAAGCCGATCCTGGGTGTCATTTGCTATCTTAATGACACTCCTCCCGGGAGACTGAACATAGGCTTGCTTCTTAGGTACTATGAGTTTTTGTGTTAGAACCAGAATTTCGTACTCATTATGCACTCTTGTAGAATAGCTCTGTTAACCTGCTGACTCTCGCCCCACTGGTGGGTTTTTAAAGATGTTGAAGTTTAGGCGCAAAGCTACACAGAGAAACCCTGTCTCGAAAAACCAAAAAAA
>CABHPH010154354.1:43905-55740 GCA_902168325.1 Peromyscus nudipes
TAGGATGCACATACAATCTGAGAAAGAAATTTCCCCCAAGGCCCTCTGCTTATGGAAGAACACAACCCCACCAACACCTTGACCTGCATTCCCCCTTCTAAAATAATCCTGTATTCTAACCAGTGTTCACAATTATTATGGCAATCACAGGGACCAGTTCAATCCAAAGAACTTTCCAGAGGCCCACTGTACCCAAGCTCTGAAAAAACATCTTCTGTCTCAAAGCCCCGACTGGCTCTGCTGACTGCAGGCAAAGCCTGCCTCTCTGTAACTTTCCACAGCTACTTCGGTCACTTTATCATTCCGTCTACAAACACTTGGACCAGTGTTGAACCTAACAGGAGCAAAGTGAGGCACAGCCATGAGTCCAGAGGAAAAGAATCTGTCCAGCTGTCTATGGCTCAAGAAGCGGCCTGCCTTGGCTGTCAGACTGAAGCAATGTACCTTGGGGGAGGGCGTTCCTGGCAAGGACAGATGCTAGAGAATGACCTGACAGCCAAAGTTCCAGGAGTTCTGAACCCACATCATCATTGCCTCTGAGTGTGGTACATGTCGACAGACTTCTCAAGGGGTCAGATGCAGGTGTGACAATCCCACAGGCCAAGAGACAAACCCAGATGGGATGTCACAACTGTTTAGAAGTGCTAAAAACAGGGCTGTAAGCAATGGGCTGAGCTGGACTGGCCTGTGGGCCAGCTTCATTGACAGTGGTCTGTACACCCCTGACCACACAGGTAAGGATGAAGTGCCTGAGGAGCAGCCTGTACCTCCAGAACCCCGGCATCGGTATTTACCCCTTGAATACCTCAGGTACCTCCAGGGTCTCAATGAGAGGCAGGAAGTTTGAAAGTGAAGCATCCTACCCGGAAGGGATCTGGGGCCAAGAGAGCTCCCTGGCAGCATCCCAAAACTGGCAGCCACACCAGAGCGGAGCGGCTGCATCTGTGGGAGTACTGCCTCCCTAGGATGGTCCTCAACTCTTCCCTGCTGCCTTCAAGCAAGGGTCCCCACCTCTGAGACATGCCTCACCTGGATGCCCTCACACACAGACCAAGATGAGGGGTGGCAGGGAAGCAGGGGGCAGCCAGCAGCCTCTCCTCAGGCAGGAAGTTGGAAATGTGAGAACAGGACACCAAGGTTACACACCCACGAAGAAAGGGAGTATGTAGGAGAGCTAGGGTACCCTTGAAAATGTCTTCAGGACATCGCTGCTGCAGGAAACTCAGTAGGGCAGTCTGAACTGTGAAGGCTACTTGCAGAACATAATTCCAAGATGCTAGCTTAAAGAACTTGTAGCATGTCTCCAATCTCTTTCGTTCAAAGAACCAACAAACGACTACTGTCCTTGGCTCACATTCTAGGGCCCAGGCAAGTCAGGAATTAGACTGATATTTTAAAAAGTGGTAGTCTTTTCTGTAGAAGTTCCCCACATGGAGCCAGAGTCAGAGTCCCTAAAGATGAGCATCTCAGTGACGAGAGGGGACCAGCAGGTGATGTTGGCAAGACGACAGGAGACAGCTTTGCTGCTCCCAAGCTTGCCAGGCTATGCAGTGGCTGCCTTGCCACGGGATTTGGAAAGGTCTAGAAGCTCTGAGTGTAGTAATCCAGAGAAAGGCTCACCTTCATAGCAACTATTCAGGCATGAGTCCCAGAGCCCGTCCGGAGGGCCCTTCTTGGGATGTGTCCTGTGAACTGTAACCTGGCCCTGCTAGAACCACCTCATCCCCTTTCAGACCTGGCTGTCCCCTGGTGTACCTAATTTCCAGGGAGCCCTTGCAGGTCACAACTGCTGGGGTGTCCAGAGCTGTTGGTTGGGTATGGGCTGCACTACTGTACATGAGCAAACGCTTCCTTGGCTGATGCTATGAAATGAAGGAAATGGGAAGGTTTACAAGGGCAGAAAACCAGAAGAGCAGCCCCTGCATGCCGTGGAGATAGCTACAGCAGGCTCATACCCCTAGGCTCGTTCTTCTGCTCTGGATGCTCACACAGGACGGGGCTCTCAGTGGCCAGGCACAGAGACTCCTTTGGTAAGCTCAAGGCTGGAGGTGAGAGCCAGCTAGGCCACCCTTTTCTGCTCCCACCATACCTCCACAGCGATGCTGAAGTCCACCATGGAGACACTGGTGTTCCGGTGCCAGCACACATGCACCATTGTGTTGCCACGGTGAGGGGCCTGGCGCTCCAGTGAAGTCCGTGAAGCGCTCAGATCATCCTCTGACTCCTGGTCAGCCGCTGTAGCCTCATCCGGGGACTCTGCAGGAAGTTGTGAAAGGGGACATTGATACTGTTCCCTCTGATACAAGCTTTCCCTTCACACTCCAGAGTGCTGGAAAAGGCTGGGGGTGGGGACTCCTAGTGTGGCCCCCAAGGTTCCCAATGGGTAAGATTCTAATGGGGCCTCCCTGGTGGAAAGCACCCTCCCATTATCCCTACACTGGCTGGGAATCCTTCCTGCCGGTGGACACTGGGCCTGTGGCCTGCTCCCCCTCCATAAGTCCCGGCTGTGCTGGTTTGGAAGAGATGCCATCCTGCTCCCTCACATCCACTTTAACATTGATCCCAACAGCACAGATGGCAGGCCTACCTGCTAAGGGGTTCTGACTTAGTGTGATCTCTCCCTCCGTGGACAGTCCCTGTGGCCATGGCCTTGGGCACATCCGCACCACTTACTGTTGTCAGGGGGGCTGCTGGCCAGGAGCTCAGGGGTAGGTCCGTTGCTCTTCTCTGCCAGGTCAATGGCCATCTGGATGTCATCCATCCACTTTTCCATCTCTGATCGGGAACTGAAGACAGAGATGATGTCAGCTTTTCAGACCACAAAAGGTCAAAGGTAAACAGTAGGAGTCAGGTTCAGGAGTTACCTGGCGGCCACGATGATAGACTGCCGCTGGCCCCGGAGGGTCAGGCAGTGGGGCACACCCCATTCCTCTTCACTCTCCTCAATCTGTGGAAGAGTTCATCAAGTCACTGCTGAGCAGCAAGCCAGGCACTTGCTGCATCTGTAGACACTCACCAAACTGCCTACCAGACCAGTAAACGCAGAGCT
Organism: Peromyscus nudipes; assembly: GCA_902168325.1. NCBI lineage: Eukaryota > Metazoa > Chordata > Mammalia > Rodentia > Cricetidae > Peromyscus > Peromyscus nudipes. Next base: position 46,955 of record CABHPH010154354.1, read on the forward strand.
CAGCGAAACTCAAGGCCAGAGGAGCCTGTTCCTACAATTAGGGAAGGTACTCAAGGCTAAGGAACCTACTGCATTACTTCACTTCCTCTCCACCTTCTGAGAAGGTTGGGATACACCAGGTCCACATGCAGAGGTGGATGCCCTGTGGATACCTGCTGACCGGGATGTAGTGTGGGGCCTGCCTTAGTGAGGAAAAGTTGGATTTGTCCTCACTGAATGGGTAGCTAGGGGCAGCCATGAGAAAGAGAGGCAAATTCATACCACACAGCTCAAGTTAACTTGCTCTGGATTCTAGAAAGACCATCCTATGGCCTATATGTGCAGAAGAGGTAGTATTTCCAGGGTCCTCCTTGCTAGTGAAGGCTGAAGTATCTGATCTTCACGAAGAGGGCACTCCAGCATTGGACACTTACCGTCATGCCATAGAGTGGGAGCTGTCCGTGGACTTTAAACTGATTAGATGCCGTCAGCCCCCGGCTGGTGTACAGCAAGACATCGTTGAACTAGAGGGACAAGCAGAAGTGTATGAGCCGAATGGGTTCTTCTTACCTCTCAGGTCCTCCCAAAGGAGTAGACAAGTCCCAGCCTCAGGATCCTCCTCACCCATAGTGACATGGTTCTGGACTGTCAAGGACAGCTTGCCCCACTCACCAGAAAGAACATTCGCTGTTGGAGCCCCTTCCCGGAGAGCTTGCTGAGGCTGCCCAGGCGGATGAACTCCTGTGGAGCAGACAGAGATAGAGCCTCAGTTTACTAAGAGTGTGAGCCTCTGAGCTGGTGCCTGGATTCCAGTTAGCCTCATATAGGAGCCTGAAAGTTCAGTGTTATTCCCATGTTCAGACAAAATGATTATGAAAGTTGCCCAAGAGCACCTTGCTGGCTCTGTCCCTGTGATAAATCCTTGTGATGCTCAGCTGTGTGGCTGCCATGCCAGGCTCAGAACAAGGCTGAGCTGGGCTCAGAGCATGGCTGCTGATGCCTCCAAGCAGGCCGGACACAGCACCAGAGTTAGTCATAACAAGCCCCAGCTGCACTGGTCTTAGAGTATTCTAACACTACTGTGGTGAATACTATAATGGGCAGGCATGCCCCCGACCATCTGGAGTCTGTCCCCTCCCCAGTGACCCAGATTGCCATTCTCAAGAAGAATCTTATTCCTCAGCAAAATGGAGATATCTGCTCAACTATCCAGATTAAGAGACGCACATAGGTAGTCTACCCGATGAGATCTAACCTAACCTCTTTCTTTTTACCACCACAAAGAGCCCCCCCCACCCAGGGACTCACCTGCTGCCTTTTTGCAGTGGACTTCAGTACACCTGCTCTATGCTTATTCTGGTCTTGGCCAATTGCGTCTCAGGCCACACTGTAACCAGTGACACTTCACTAAGTGAGCATTTAGTCCCTTCTGTTAATCAAGGAGATAAGGTGCTCCGTGTCGTTTTTACAGGCTCTCATTCAATCTTACTGACAGGATATGATCCTCATCTCACAGGAAGTTCCACCCCTCTCTACTAGAGCTAATCTTGAAGCCACAGCAGGATACTGCAATTCAGTGCTCTCTTCACGATGAGAAACTTTACAAACGGTCTCTACACCAGGCAGCATAATATATGATGTGTTTTGTAAATGTTCAAACAATATAAATTATATTGAGTCCACTGAGCTTCCCTGAGTATTCTACAGAGACTGCAAATCAGGCTGGTGTGTGCTCAGTCCTGGTAGAACGAAAGCTGAAATGGGCCTCAGGCTGTTCCTCCCAGGTCACTGACAGTCTCTCACGACTTGCTTCCCAGACACTTTCTTGGCTAGGTTTGCTAACAGAAATACCCAAATACCCAAGGCTTCTCCCATGGGTCTTGAGTCACATGGATTAAAAGCTGCCTGGGCAGGGGCTAGGGGGACCTCTGTTGGTAAAGGGTTTGCTGTGTACACTGAGGGACCCGAGTGTGAACCTTAGAATCCATGTAAGCAGGCAAGCACGGTGGTGTGCATTTGTGATTCCAGTGCTGGGCAGCTGGAGACAGGGGCGTCCCTGGGGCTCAAAGGCCATCGAGACTAGCCTACTCTGTAAGGCCCAAGCTAGGGAAAGACTGTCTCAAAAACACAAAAATAACCAAGGTGAACCACACCTGAGGAGGCACTTCACACACACACACACACACACACACACACAAACACACACGCACGCACGCACCCGCCATGGCAGAGCTGAGTGTGACGGTTCATAACCTGTAATCCTAGTACTTGGGAGGTGGAGGCAGGAGGACCAAGAGTTATATTGTTGTTAAAAAAAAAAAGGCAACTAACAAAATAGTTTGCAGGATGGCAATGACCTGGTTAGATAAACCCGAAAGGCCCCAGCTTTCTGGAGCTCTGTCTGCAGGTTAAGACAGGCTTGCAGCAGATCATAAACGGGCTGGGGCAGGGTATGAAGCCAGCCAGCCACCCCACTGAGAAATCAGATGAGATGTAACAAACAATTGAATAATTGTGTCCCCTGGGCTACTTCCTACCTTTCTGTTCCCACTGGGTTGGAAAGAAAGTCTAGCGACATTAGCCATATGAAACCTGAGCGCCCGTCTCTGACCCGGTGACAGCAAGAATGAATGCGACTGGCCCAGAGTCATTTATTCCACGGAGCTCGGGCCACGGCTCTGTCACCCGGCTCTGGCATTTTCCCACTGTATTTTCCATTTTCACTTACATAAATTTAAAATCATGAATGCTTTCTTAAACCCTCTTTACTGTGTGTGTGTGTGGCGGGGGAGGGCAGGGACATAAATAAGCACATTAACCAATCAGGGGGCCAGAGCTGATGGCTACCCTAGAACATGCAAGGTGTTCCCCAGCTGCTCCCTCAGGCGGCTGGAGGAGACCGAAGTGGCCGGCTTCCAGCCCTGACACCCTCTGTGGCGTGACTCCAACACCTTGAGCTTACCCTTCCTGGGATCACAAGATTGTCAATGCCAATCAAATCTTTCTTGAGCTCGTGCAGCTTCTGGAAGTTCTCCATCTTGATCATCGTACCATGTAACTGTGCCACCATCTCCGTGATCTCCGCCAGCGCAGCTGAGGGAGGAGACAGCTGCAGGTTAGCCTAGACAGGACCTCCGGCCCGGTGCTCTGGGCTGGCCTTGTCACAGGATGCTCTGTCTCGGCCCGTGTGACAAGCTCCAGGTCTGCTCCATCCTCAGACATAACCTACTGGGAACCCAGCGGTCAGCAGGATGGGAAGAAGTGACAAGGATGGTGTCTTGGCCCCCTGGTGCTACGCACACAGGGGCAGCCTCTACCTTCATTGGACTGCACATCCCAGTCCCTCACCAGCAAGGCCACCTTATGTCTCGAGTCCATTTAACTGTCAAGGACAAATGAGCCCCAACAGTACTAGAAAAACAGAATGCAAGCTGGCCAAGGGTGGCACAGTCCTCTCCCCTTGTGGGTGACATCCTCAAAGCTAGTAGGGGCCGTTAGCCTTCTCATGCTGGCACAACTGACTGGTAGTACCAGTGCCACGAGATCGGGCGGGACAGAGAGCAGCCCAACGCAAGGGTCAGGTGGAGGTTAAGGCTCTAGGAGCAAGATCTGACCAGAAGGGCTAATGAAGGGCTGCCATGGACCCAGGAGGCTGGAATCACACACCAAGGTCTGTAGGCAACAGCAGTCGGCTCCTCTCAAAGACTGGGGCCACCACACAGCACCATGCCCTGAGCATCTGCTCCCCCTTCCACAGATTATCAACGTCTCACTTTACTTTGTCAAGTCGCTTGTTTAAAAAGTGTCTAGAGCCAGGTGTGGTAGTGCACACGAAATCCCAAGCTTAGTGAAGTAGAGACTGTGCTTGTGTAGATCTGAGTTCTAGGCCAGCCTGATTTTCATAGTGAGTTCCAGGACAGCTGCAGCTCTACAGTGAGACCCTGTGTCTGTGTAGGAGTCCTCTGCATCGTCCAGATAAAGTCTCAGGCCGGCATTCTCGCCGTGAGGTCTCTCCTCTGCTCCCAGGCGAGGCCTTGCAGGGTTTGCAGACTCATGTCTGGCCTGTGTTTCGCCTCTCCCTCTGCATTCCACACCACGCCACACAGAACATCTACTTTCTGGAATGTTCCACAAACCCTGTCTCCTTTGGGCCTGTGTTTGTGCCCTTTCTGAGTACTCTTCACACTTTTCCCCTTCCTCTTTTAAGTTCGGCTCTCAGATTGGGTATCCTTTCTTCAGAAAGCCCTGGCTTAGCTCCCTAGGTGGATTTCATTGCCAGCTCTCTCATATCATCCCCTGTTCTCCCCCTCTCAGGGTAGGGAACAGTCTACCTTGTGTGTATCCAGTACATGGAACACAGGATGGGCCAGAACCTGGACAGGGGTGGCCAACCTTTTGATATTACTACATGTTGCTGACATCTACGAGCTCTTGTGCTCTAGAATTGTGCAATTAAATTTTTAAAAAAACGCAAAGAACAGTAAGTTTATGATTTCGTGTTGAGTGCTAATTATAGCTATTTTTGAATGTATGGGTCCCACAGCCTTAGGAGAAACACCTCATGTAAGTGTTTTGTGTAGCTGTTTGATTTTTTTGAGACAGGCTCTTGTGCATCTGTGGTAGTTTGAATGTAACTGTTTCCCTTAACCTCACAGGGAGTGGCACTATTAGGAGGTGTGACCTCGTTGGAGTAGGTGTGGTCTTGTAGGAGGAAGTGTGTCACTGTGGAGGCGGGCTTTGAGGTCTCATATATGCTCAAGATACTGCCTGAGCGTATCTGCCTGATACATGTAGCCGGGCTGGCCTGGAACTCGCTATGTAGACCAGCCTGTCCACCATGCTGGTCCTATAACACTTTAGGCAAGAACCAGGGCCTTGGCATGATGGTAGACATGCACATTCATACAATGTGTTCGGAGCCGCCTCCAAGGGCCCACTCTGTGCACAGCCCTTACCCAGTGTGACAGTCCACTTCCTGCTGCCTGCCGATCAAGATGTAGCAAGCACCACGTCTGCCTGAACACCCCCATGCTCCCTGCCGTGATGATAATGGACCAAACCTCTGAACTGTGAGCTGCCACCTCAAATGTTTTCCTTTATAAGGGTTGTCATGGAAACTGCAGTAGGAATGTAAAATGAATGAAAAAATTTAACTAATAAAAAGAAAAAAAAAAAAAAAAGAGTTGCCATGGTCAAGGTGTCTCTTCACAGCAATAGAAATCCTAACTAAGACAGTATCCTAGGCTGGCCTGGAACCTCTCAAGTGAACTACAGGCATTTACCATCACACCTGATCTTCTGCAGTGCTGGAGACTGAACCCAAGGCCTCCTATGTGCTAGGAAAGCGCTCTATCAACTAAGCTACAACCCAACCCACACTCAGATTTTTAAGCAAAGGAATAGGAAAAAGATGTGTGTAGAAAACGACGGCACAGGTGACCTAAGACCCAGAAGGAGTTTCTAATACTTGGTGTGTGTGTATGAGGCAAATCTTAACATGTCGTCTGGACTCGCTATGTAGACCAGCCTGTCCACCATGCCTGGCCCTATAACACCTTAGATAAGAACCAGGGCTTTGGTATGCTGGTAGACACGCACATTCATACAATGTGTTCAGGAGCCACCTCCACAGGGCCCACTCTGTGCACAGCCCTAGCTTGATATTTGAGGGGACTCAGTTACCAGACCTGGCCTTTGAAGGGACTGAGGGTGAGGCCGGGGCATGCAAACTTCAACAGACTATATAGAACACGGGACACAAACATCTTGGGTCAGCTGAGCGCAGTGAGACAGCATGTGTAGGACACCAGCTCTGACCCTGTCCTGAGGGACACTTGCCCCTTTCCCCAAGCCTCAGTTTCCCTCAAAATGAGCAACCTGCAGTGATCTCCTGGAATTGTGGGAGGATGAAGGTGAGAGCATGGGTTCGAGGCTGGGCACTGCCAGGCAAGGAGCCGAGCAAGCTCAAAGGAAACACGAGGAGAGGGGCCGTGGTGGCTGCGGTGGGTATGAGCAGGGTGCTAGGTTTGGGTTCCAAATTGCTTACTTCCCCACTGTGTGACCCCGCACAGGTTTCTTAGTCTTTCTGGCCTCGGCTGTTACCACCTATAAAATGAGCTCCCCCACGTCTCATGAGGCTGTGACAGATGCCAGAAGTAACAAGCAACCTGAATCCATCAGTTATTTCCTCGAGCAGGCCTGAGCTGGGAGTACTAAGTCTCAAACAGGCAGGTGGAGGCAGGCCTCTGGGAGCAGGCTGGCTATAGACGAAGTTTCCCCAGGGTTCTTTGTCCCTGACCACCTGGGTGCAAAGGAGAGGGTGTGTGCAAACAGGGAAGAAAAGATACTCTAACCACTAGCATCACTTTCCCATAGGAAGGTCAAGATGTAACCGTCACACGATGGAAACCTGGAAGACTCCAACAGCTGATGGTCCAGAGACCCCCAGCGGGCACAGCCTGGCCGCATCCTGCCTGTGTACACTTGTGGTTGTGTGGGCTGTCAGACGTGCACATGTAGCCTTACCTCGGCAGTCCCTGAAGTCGGCGTGGTTAGGAGGGTGGTGCTTGCACAGCCGCTCCAGGACCTGCTTGTAGTGCATGAGCCGGTGCAGCGGGCGCAGGAGGAAGGTGTTGAGTGGCAGGTAACACACCTTCTGCAGCTCGAAGTCTCGGCAGAAGTGCTCCAGCCGCCGGGAGCCCCTGATGGAGTTCTCCAGTGCCTCCAAGGCCTCGCTGTGCTTCCAAAGGTGAGCCGCCAGGTGCTTAGGGAGGAAGGGGGGTGGTCCTGGTCAGCACGCGACTTAAACAAAAGAAACCTTGGTGCTCATTGTTTTACTGCCGCTTAGTTTTTCAGATGGGGATGAAACCACAGGCCAGGCTCTCCTGGTCACATTATGAAGAGGACCCCGATTTGTGACAGCACTGTGCAGAGCTGAACACACACAGTGAGGGCACATGTGATGGATTCCATCTGGATGTGCTCCTGTGTGCTGGCCAAACAACCAGCTGACCATGCTTAGCACGCGCAAATGCAGTTTAGTGCCTGGGCTCGGAGTGCGCATGAGAGACACAGCAGGCGGGCCTCACTGCTAACCCGGATGCTGTTTCGAGACATCGTCCGTTGCTTCCCTCCACACGTCATAAACACTCTTTAATACCGACAACAAAACAAAATGAGCAGACAAACAAAGGTAACTCAACTCACTCCTCAAAGTCTGCCCTGCCCTCCCCAATCTGTTTTTACTTTGCTTTCGCAGAGCTCCACGCCATAAACCCTGTGGTATTGGCATGGTGCTGAAATGCCAGAGAGGCTGAGGAGGTCGGCAGAGCACAGAATGTCAGAAAGAGGAGACAGGCTGATGCTCAGCACAGGCAAGAAGGGATATTTTTAGGTCTTCCATGCTGGTTAATGGAGGAGGGCAGAGCAGCAGCTTCTGGTGGGAGGGCAGTGGGGGTACTTGGCAATCAGGCAGGAGGAGGACACATGGTGGCTGGTGAACAGCAAGTCAAGGAGATGTCTCTGGGGTGTGGGAAGGGCCAGACAAGTCTTCCTCGCCACAGCCAAGGCCCATGGCAGTGTCCTGCAGGCTATGCTCCCAAATAAGGGAATAGGATTTTTTTGTTTTTTAGAAAAGTGAAAACTGGAAAGGGTTGAGAAAAGGCACGTGGCAGGAGAAGAGGCATCTGAGGATGGGCAGTAACTGGAAGCACCATGTAATCAAATCACATCATGGAAGAAATGAGAAGCCCAAGGAACCGGCTGGAATGGGCTACATCTTGACCATTCCCAGCTCTGGGCATCTTGAGAACAATAAACTAGGAAGGTGGTGAGATCAGTGTGGGAATGGAGAGGTGTGCCAGGGAGGCAGCAGGCTTAGGCAGGGTCTTGCTACCATAGCCCACGCTGGTCTTGAACTTGAGGATTTCCAGCCTCAGCCTCCTGAGCAGCTGGGATCACAGGCATGTGCCACCAGGTCCAGCTCTGTGGTGTATTTTTTTTTTAAAGCATTACTTAAAAATGATTCTGTATGATACTGTCATGATAGATGCTTGTCTTCACATTCAGAATGTCCAATACTAAGAGTGATCCCCAGGATGGACTGGAGGCTTCAGACAATAATAATAATACAGCAATACTGCATCATCAACCTTAGCTGTATTATATCAATGAAAAATATTAAGATTAGTAGAAACCATGAGTGTTGGGTGTGAACCCTATACACTGATTAAAACTTAAAATTTCACTGAAAAATAAAAATATATTTTAAAAAGACTCCCAAAGATGTCTATTACTCCAACCCTGAGTCCTATGCATCCGCCTCTGAGCGCTAAGACTCGACTGTGGAATCTGCCAGGCTATATTCTTGCTTTGCTGGATTTGCACCTAACTTCGAAATCTCCCACAGCTTCTCAATGATGTTGCCCCACACTGCAGCATGGTTGTGCTTTGTACACAGTGAGACAGTGAATGATACTTAGGGCCTAGTAAGTTATATCCTGGTCTTGGTTAAGAAACTGAGGAGAGCTGGACAGTGGTGGTGCATGCCTTTAATCTCAGTACTCAGAGGCAGAGACAGGCCGATCACAGAGTGAGCTCCAGGACAACCAGAGCTGTTACACAGGAAACTGTCTCAAAAAACCAAAAAGAAAAAAAGAAAAGGAAAAAAAAAAAAACTCAAAAAACCTGGGAGGGCTGGAGATGTGGCCAACAGTAGAGTGTGAACAGTAGAGTGGCCTGTGAACTATGGGGCCCTAGGTTCAATTTCCCAGTAACACACAGACTGACATGACACACACACCCTCACA
>CABHPH010154355.1:4481-24683 GCA_902168325.1 Peromyscus nudipes
AGTTCAAGGCCAGCCTGGGCTACAGGGCGAGATCCAGGACAGGCACCAAAACTACACAGAGAAACCCTGTCTTGAAAAACAAAACAAAACAAAACAAAAAATCTGTAAAAAAATCAGCATTTTATCACTCTCTTATCATTGTATTTCTAAGGTCATAGAAAGAAAAAGTAGGTATTTTTGTCTTTGTTGCCTTAATTCCTAGCACAATAACAAAAGCAAGGTGCCAATTAAGGATTCAAATGAATTGCTGGTTATATTTATAGTGTTTATTGGACACTTTCTTAGAATGTCAGTATAATATCAAAATTGAGATAGCGGGCAATCTTAAAATGATTGGGAAAGGTGGGTGTTTGATTCATCCCAATACATAGGAGGCAGAAGCAGGTTGATCTGAGTGAGTTTGAGGCCAGCCTGGTCTACATAGTGAGTTTCAGGCCATCCAGGGTAACATGGAGACCCCCGTCTGAAACACAAAACAAAACAAAGCCAAAACAAAACACAACACCTCTGGGAAGCATGAATGTGGTGTTTCTAACCCAAGCTGCAATCGGTCTACTCTAGAATTTTGTTAATGACTGTCTGTCTGTCTGTCTGTGCTCCAGTTGTCCTCTCACTGTGTGAATGAGTGTAAGGTAAGCCCTGCCTCTCAAGAGGCAGGCACACGAGCTTCCGCAGCAGGCTCCCAGGAGCAGTGCTGTAGAATGGAAGGTTCTCGAGACTTCTGTGTGGTGCAGATGTTTCTCTTGCTTGTTTTATTCCTTTTCCTGTTTTCCAGCACTGTATTATCAGTTCCCCAGAGCCTAAATATACGGACAAAAATAAGCTCAGTAGTGAAGTACCCTGAACATGCTTTAGGGGAGTTGACATTACATGTCTTTTTAAAAGTCCACAAACTACAAAGGACACAGATAACACATGTGACAGGTACATTATATTCTTAGATTGGCTATCTGTTGTAATTGTGACATTGCCGAGTCTCACTTAAGGCCTGTGTAGGAGGCAGATTAGGGGATATTTATGGATATCCTTTCTCTGGCCACCTCTCTTCTCTCAGTCTGTTTCTTTGAAGGCTGTCTCATTATGCCTAGTAAGCCTGGGAAAGAGGCAGTAGACAGGAAGTTATACTCTGTACTGGGAAAAAGGAGGCTTTGTGAAGTGGAGCAGGGATGCCAGAATAACTCAGAGAAGCCTACTTAAGGGACATGGCGGGAGAGGAATAGCAGAAACCAGAGAAATGTTCTGAAGCAGGAGCTAGAGTTGCTCGTTAGTGGTTATCAAGAATTCATAAAGTTATATACCTTCTAATAGCCACACCCAATTCCCCTTGGTCATTCAACTGCATCATTATAATAACTTAAAATACCCAGTTTTTATCTGATGCCTCATTTTCAACTCATGAATGTCTTATTAGGTGTATGTGGTTGCTATGAATATTAAAAAGGAAGCAGAGTCCAAACCAAAGAGAGCAATTAAAAACCCTGATGATGATGATGACGACTATGGTACCATGGATGAACTGCCGCCAGATAGTTTGATAACCCTGGTGCAGCCTGAGCTGCCGACACTCAGCCGCCTGTGGCTGGCCGCGCTGAGGGACTACGCGCTGTTGACTTTACCAGCCGAGTTTTCTAGTCAGCTGCCCCCAGATGGTAAGTATCACATGCACTAGTCTGCTTTTATGGAGCTCAAACTAATATTAAACAAAACGGACCTGGCCGAGGCTAGTACCAACAGTAACGTAATAACATCTTCAAATCTGTGGACTTCAATGTGGCATTGTTTAATTTAGAGCCTGTCCTTTATACTGATTTTGTGAATTCAGGCTATGACCAGGGAGCGTGTTAGCTGAAGCAAAAACGTTAGTGCCATTGTAGTGATAGCTGTACAAATAGGGCACTCTAAATAGCTGTGGGAAACAACCAGTGACCATAACTGTGATGAAGTATACTACTGTGCTGCCCAGTGGTTGTGTGTCCATATAAATCCTAGTTGAGCCATGAACTGTGTTCCTAAGGCTTTTGCTTATTTGTGTTTAATTAGTTCTCCTTTTGAGATCAGTCAGGACACCATCATGGACTGTTTTGGTTTAGGAAACATATGATTAATTCCCAAATATTTTGATGACAATGATTGAGTCCCTTTTATCCTCCTCCCGTGGGGCACTCTGATGGCCAGGAGAGAGTAGAAGGTCAGTGATGATGGTGGAAATGGAGATGGGGAGGAAGAGGAGAGTGGAAAACAGACGGAGAGGGCTCTGTTATGGTGAAGACAGAGTACAGGGGGGACATTCAGCTTGTCCCTCCAAGGCAGAGCAGTATGAGGATGCATGGTGTCCCTGGTGGCAGAGAGGAGAGGCTGGAAGGCTGGCATCAGGAGGGACAGGCCCATCCAGCTTAGCTGTGGAGGAGGCCTTTGGTTGGGGAGGAGCTTGTTGCCAGAGCACACTTTTGAAAATAATGTCTTGACTTGATTTGATTGTTCCACAGGTGGGGCATTTTATACCCCTGAGACCATCGATACAGCGAGACTTCACTACCGGAACTCCTGGGCCCCGATTCTCCATGCAGTGGCCCTTTGGTTGAACAGCACAGGATTCACATGTCCAGAGTCCACCGAAGCAGCAGCTGTGTCTGGTGTACAGAAACGCTCCCCCGCTGTCACTTTAAACCCGGTGCCCGGAGCAATGGCTAGTGCTAAACCCTTGCCAGAAGTGAACAAAGACAGAATGCACCTGATCCTAGGTGGGTGACCATGATGCATTTCAGGACCTGCCACTTCAGAGCATGGGGAACTTTCATTTGGATGCTGTAGAGAAGTTTTGCATAGTACAATTCAGAGAAAGAACGATAAAAGGAGTTTTGCTGCTCCACTTATACGCTAACTGAATTTTAATCTAAAAATTATTTTAAACTACTCTAAAAGTTTAGTCATAGTGTTCACTCACAGAGTATTGAGTTTCAAGGAAAAAACCTGGGGTTTTTTATTCAACATGTTTTCTCTGTTTTGGCAATGAAGAAAAAAATTGTTCATAGTCTACTTTTAAATCATTTTTAATTTATAAATGTTCTTTTAATATTTAAATATTTACATATTCTGAAGGAACTTTTGTGATCTCATATTATTAGAAAAGGAAGACAACTAGTAAGGTGTAATTATGGAATTCATAGATCTAACAACTGAAAATATGAAAAATTTTCGAAGCCTGACCCTTGTGCACATCGAGTGCCTGTTTGACAAGTATTGTGTGTAGCTCGACATTTAAAAACCTTGTATGTGGCCGGGCATTGGTGGCGCATGCCTTTAATCCCAGCACTTGGGAGGCAGAGCCAGGCGGATCTCTATGAGTTCGAGGCCAGCCTGGGCTACCAAGTGAGCTCCAGGAAAGGCGCAAAGCTACACAGAGAAACCCTGTCTCGAAAAACAAAAAAAGCAAAAACAAAAAAAAAAAAAACCTTGTATGTGGCCTGGAGAGATGGCCCAGTGGTGAGCAGCACTTACCGCCCTTACTAGGGACCTGAGCTCATCCTCAGCACCCAAATCAGGTGGCCTCCCAACTCCTGTAACTCCAGCTTCATTGGATCTGACCTCATTCTGTGGACTCTGCAGGCGTATGCACTCACATGAATAAATCCACACACAGATACACAGAATTAAATCTTTAAAAAGCATACATGAATAAAAATTGTTGGGCAGCTCTTTAATAAAAGTAGTGAAATACTTATAAATTTATTCTTAATGTCCTACACTGTTTAATTCTAGAAATTGAAGTGTGAATATCTTCCTAATCAACCTAGTGACAGGCTGTGCATACCTAATCGCAGGCTACAACCCTTTGTTGTATCTGTCTGCTTAGCCTAGAATACATTTCTAACTCTCTGGTATTAATAAACATACAGTAATCTGGGAAAAATAGAGAACAATATACTGCCAAACCAACACAAGTGTTTTGTGTTAAAAACCTATGTTTTTGCTTTGTGCATTTCAGGTGTGAGTATACAGTTCCTTTGTTCCCCTCGGCCCGAGGAGCCCATTGAACATGTTACAGCATGCCTGCAGGCCTTACACACCTTACTGGGTTCTCCATATGCACGAATCCACATCGCAGAAGATCAGGTACAGTGTCTTTCTTTAATAGATAATTGTGTGCTTTGTAGTAATCATATCTACTTTGGAATGATTTTCTCACAGTGTAAATAAACCTTGCACATTGCTAACAAGACTGTAACTAATGCTAGTGAAACGGCTCTTGGATGACTACATGGAGTTCTGCTCCAGCCAGACGCCTTGTGGAGGTTGGTTCATGAGATATGAGAAGGGAAGCATGGAGGCCAGTTATGAGGCTCTCTACCTAGTTTTCCAAAGAATAACAGTCTAGAGAAGTTGAGTAAAGGTGAAAAGAGGTCCATGTTGGGAAAGTGAGGATACATAACATTTATGAATCAAAAAGAGTGGACTAGATGGGCAGTAGGGACCACTAGTGAGGTAGGCATAGAGCAGAAGGCAGCAGCTGTAGAGGACAAGAGAAGCATTTCAAGACAGAGGACCGTGTGGAAGGGAAGAGTACGAGAGAAAGATACAGCCTACATAAAAGGACAGAGGGGGCCTTTGGGGACTTGAAATAAGAAAGTCTAGAACATTCAGTTACATACAAGGGGTGGCCTGACTGGAGAGGCAGGGGTCTTTTACCAATTCCTGGAAGTCTACTAGGATGAGAGAAGAACACACAAGGAATAATGGAACAGCCTTGGATTTTTCTTTTTTTTCATTTCTTTGTACTTCTGGGGATTGGATCCAGAGCCTCATGCGTGCTGAGCAAGAGCTTTACCACCTGAGCAACCTGGACTGTAGACAGATGTTCTGTATCTTAAGAGAAGAAGGGAGGAAAGCTTTGACTGAATTACATTTTCTCCTCTGTGCTTTAATTTGAGGCAAGCTCATTGTATCAGTTAGGTGTGGAAAACTGTAGCGGATTAACATCCAAGTGTGAAATGGTTCCTGAGGTGGGTAGGACACACCAGTTAACCATCTTAGGTTGGCAATTATACACTTCTGTGATGCTGAACTCTATCAATACCAATAGCTTAGGTGTTTCATTCCAGTAGGAGAAGAATAATATCTGGATATCAAACTTTTAAATATTTAAACACTAGCCATTTGTTGCTTGAAAATGTGTGACCTCTGAATTTTATTATTAAATTACTCACTTTTGTTATCTAGTCCTATATATTAAATTGTAGTTACAAAATTACTTTTGCGTGTCTGTTTTCTCAGATTTTAGTAATAGCATCTATCCTTTGAAGTGAAGTTCACTAAACGTATCTGTATGCATTCATAATAGCTGATTGGTGTTGAGTTACTAAGTGTCCTGCACCGCCTGCTGCTGACCTGGAACCCACCCTCCATCCAGCTGCTGGTCACTGGGGTTGTGCAGCAGATTGTCAGGGCTGCTCAGGATTATTTACAGGAGAAGAGAAGCACCCTAAGTAAGTGCTGGAAACTGCACTAACCTGAAGCAAACCTCCTTTGTTCCCCGAGGCTTGGGGGGGGGTTTCATATGTGTGGGTGTTGTGCCTGCATGTATGTCTGTGCACGACATGCGTGCCTGGGGCCCACAGAGGACAGAAAAGGGCACTGGATCTCTAGAACTGGAGTTACAGATGGTTGTGAGCTGCCAGGTGGTGCCAGGTATCAAACCCTGGTCCTCTGGAAGAGCAGCCGGTGTTCTTAACCAGTGAACCGTCTCTCCAGCCCTGTACTCCTAGCTTTATAATGATAGGACTAAGAAGTTTTATAAACCAGGCTTGAGGGGTTGGGGATTTAGCTCAGTCAGTGGTAGAGCGCTTGCCTAGCAAGCGCAAGGCCCTGGGTTCAGTCCTCAGCTCCAAAAAAAAAGAAAGAAAGAAAAACAAAAAACAAAAACGCAGGCATGACGGGGCATACCTGTAACCCCAGCATTGGAGAGGTAGAAGCAAGAAGATCAAAAAGTTCTAGGTTCATTCTCCACCATATAGCAAATCTAAGGTCAGCTTGGCCTAGAGGCCGGTCTCAAAAAATAAAAATTTAAGTTTAAAAAAAGAAATTGCAAATTCTGGACTTCTCCCATTTAAAGGTGTCAATTTTATGTGGTTCAACCTAGCAAATTTGTTATTCTTATTATGAAACACAAACCTAATAAAAAGCCTAGTAGTGATTTTCCAGGTGAAATGAACTGCCCATGGCTTTCAAGGAGGGTTTATCTATCCAGGACATTTGCCGAGAAGGACATATGGCACCATTTACACATTTACTTCTAAACCCTTTAGAATAAATAATTTAAATGTACTTATTATTTTATGTATTTCTTTTCTGGAAATTTCATCAAATTGTATCTTTCTTAAGATGAAGAGGACATGGAAAAAGAGTCCTGTCCCACCCTAGGAGAAGGAGGTGACAGCGGTGGCCTCATCCCTGGAAAGTCTCTTGTGTTTTCAACCATGGAGCTGTTGATGTTCATTTTAGTGCGGCATATGCCACACCTGAGTACTAAGATGTCGGACTCTCCAAGTCACGTGGCCACGAAAACTCGCCTGTCAGAAGAAAGCGCTCGTTTGGTGGCGGCCACGGTGGCCATTCTGTCCGATTTACCATCCCTCTGCTCACCAGCTGGTACGGTACCGATCAGTGTTTGGGAGTGTGCCATACGATGAGGCAAAGATGAGCTTTTTGTGCATCTTAACTTAGGGTTCTTTTCTTCTTAAATCTCAGGCGCTACCCGGGAAGTTTTTAAAGGGTTACTTTGCCTGTGAGAGCCTAGGAAAGACTAAAGTTTCTAAAGCTAGCAACCTAAGGTAGCCTTGTTACCAATCTAAGGCTACCAATCTATCAGAGGGAGATCCGGGCTGTAGCTCAGTGCTGGAGAGCTGGCCACCATATTCAAGGTCCTTGTCTTGGTTTTGATCCCCAACACCCCCAAACAAATCAAAACTTGAAGATTGAGGGAAGACGTGAAGCCAACAGGTAGACACAGGAGGAATGACTGAACTCCTGTTTTATAATGTGGTACCCTTCGTGAATGTCACTGGACAATTAAAGCCTGTCTGAAGAGAGTGGCAGTCAACCCGAAGGAGCACTGGAAAGAATTGTGGTTAATAAAGGCAGTAGTTGTCTGTAGACACTGGAAACTATCTTATGGATAGACTCTCTCTCAGTTTCAAAGTAAAAATAGTACCAGAAGGTATGTGGTACATTTCAGCCCACGCAGACCTTTGTGGCTCCACCTGACAAGTGTGAAACAGTGGCTTTTCCATCTGGCCGTGCCACGGGCACTGCCCTGGAGGACGGTTTCGGCTACGGATTCTAGAATGCTTTCATTCCACGTTTGCTTGCCCAGTCACATCCTTTGTTTTCCTGACCTGAGTTCTCGTAGAATCTCTTTAAGAGTCACCCGGCTACCCAGAGTTTATGGTTTGTGTTCCAGTTTTTCTGTTCCCCAGTCTCACGCCCATTGTGAAGGGCAACACTAAATAGGTCATGTTGGAAGTAATAAAGACAAGGTTCAGTTGGAACAAAAAAGAAAATGCCACTTCTATTTAAAAACAATATGCCACTTCCTTATGTTATTTTTAGTGATAGTAATGCAGTAAATTTGAATAAAATCAAGGAAAGAAATAATAGTAAATCACAGTCAAGCTAGGCATGGTGATGCTGAGGCAGGAGGATTGCTTAAGCCCAGGAGGGTGGGACCAGCCTGTGCAAAATTATAAGACTTTATCTTAGGGAGAGGAGAACACAATCAGCTGTTTAAAAATACTTGTATGTATGCGTGTGCGTGTTGGAAACAGCTATCATGTGGGAACTGAAGGAGTTACAAAATAACCTGATTTGTTTTTATTTCAGGCTGTATGACTATCCTGCCCACAATTCTGTTCTTAATTGCAAGAATATTAAAAGACACAGCGATAAAGTCTGCAGACAACCAGGTTCCTCCTCCAGTCAGCGCAGCTCTGCAGGGGATAAAAAGCATCGTGACACTTCCGATGGCTAAAACCGAGGAAACGCAGAAACAGTGGACGGCTCTGATCCGGAGCACCCTTGCCTGCATCCTGGAGTATTCGCAACCAGGTAGCCTGTCCGTTTCCCAAGGCTTCATTTCTAGATGTCTGCTCCTTAACAGATGATTGCTAAAGACCCTTGTCAGGAGTTCAAACCCAGGGCCTTGCACTTGCTACTCTACCACTGAGCTAAATCCCCAACCCCCTTATTCATTCTTTTAACTAACGTAACTTTCTTCACATGTATTTGCCAGTTACTTATTCTTCTGTTAATGGATATTTTTTATGATTTCTAATTTTCCCCAATTACAAGCATAGTTGTTATGAACATCTCTAAAGATTCGTAGTGTATTTTTATGGCACATACATAGAGCTGGAAATACATATTTTAACACTTATTTCATCACATATTGCCAAATTGCTGTCCAGTGTGGCTTTGGAGCTGGGAGCATAATTAAAAAAAAAACAAGCTTTTTTTATGTTTGTTTCTAATTCAGGGGAAGACTTATTCATAGTTTTTGCCCACTTTTCTTCTGTGTTTAACTTTTCCCTCTTAAATTTTCTTTTTTTAAAAAGAAAACATGAAAGCTCTAAAAACCGAATAATAAGGAAAGATTTGCCACATTATTTATTTATTTATTTATTTATTTATTTATTTATTTATTTATTTATTTTTGGCATTTCCACAGCCAGGCATTGAGGCTCATGTCTGTAACCCCAGCCCATGGAAGGTGAGGATAAGATCACTGTGGAGCTCAGGGCCCGCTTGAGCTCCACATCAAGTTCAGGCGTAAGTCAGTAATTAGGTGACAGGGAAAAGCCCTGGGGATATTTGCGTAGTGTTTGGATAGCAAGGGGAGTAGGACCCGCTGGACACGAGAGAAGGCGTGGCACAGAGAATTTCCAGCTCAGGAAGCATGCTTCTTACTTAAAAACCTGAGGTCTTCTCCTTTAAAATTGTGTGTATATATAGTCATGCACACACAAGGAGATTCTCAAGGGAGCAATGAGTTGCTGCAATACTATTTTTTTTTTCATTTTTAGAACCTCTGATTTTGAAATAAATTTCAAACTTTAATAAGACTTTCAGGAATGGATGTGTGGAGTCCAGTATGCCCTTGTCCTACCTCCTGCCTCTCACGTGATACATGGCCCTCTGTAAAAGTCACATGTCATCATTGTTACTCATCTTAATTAACTTTGCTGAACCATCTCAAGAATATGCTGACATCTGGGTGATGTTTTACTCCTGAATACTTCATAGATACCCTAAGAACAAGGTCATTCTTTTTGGTCAGCATTTTTTTTTTTTTTTCGAGACAGGGTTTCTCTGTGTAGCTTTGTGCCTTTCCTGGAACTTGCTTTGGAGACCAGGCTGGCCTCGAACTCACAGAGATCTGCCTGGCTCTGCCTCCCGAGTGCTGGGATTAAAGGCGTGTGCCACCACCACCCAGCTTTTGGTTTTTCGAGACAGGGTATCTCTGTGTAGGTTTGTGCCTGTCCTGGAACTCACTCTGTAGACCAGGCTGGCCTTGAACTCACCGAGATCCACCTGGCTCTGCCTCCCAAGTACTGGGATTAAAGGCATGCACCACCACCACCACCACCACCACCACCACCACCACCACCACCACCCACTCCCCTCCCCACACCCCCCACCCTACCACCCACCTCCCATCCCCACCCCCGGCTTCAAGGTAATTCTTTAAATACCCACAAAAGCATTGCTAAGTTTAGGAATTCAACATTAATGCAGTGCTGTTGTTGTTCATATGCAAATTTTAGAAGTCGCCCTAATAATGACATTTTCTTTGTAGTATTATCATATCGCTTTAGCCTCTTTTAGTCTGGGCATTAACATAGCCTTTATCTTTTATGATGTTCATGGTTGGTTGGTTGGTTGGTTGTTTTGTTGTTTTTCAAGATAGGGTTTCTCTGTAGACCAGGCTGGTCTCAAACTCAGGGATCCTCCTGTCTCTGCCCCCACCTCCATTCTCCCACCCTCAAATCCAAGTACTGAGATTAAAGGTATGAACCACCATGTATGTTCATGTTTTTGAAGACTACAGGACATCTACTCTGTAGAATATTCCTTAATTTATAATTGTCTAATTTTTCCTCAGTTTACATTCACTTTATACCTTTTGGGCAGGAATATCATATAAGTAATGTACATCTTTCTCAGACAGTCATGTAAGACAATGTATAATATTGCTTTGTCCTACATCAAGAATCTCTTGACTAGGTGTGATGGCGCACGCCTTTGATCCCAGCACTCAGGAGGCAGAGCCAGGTGGATCTCTGTGAGTTCGAGGCCAGCCTGGTATACAGAGTGAGTTCCAGGACAGCCAGCCAAGTCTATGTAGAGAAACCTCGTCTCAAAAAAAAAAAACAAAAAACAAAACTAAACTAAATATAAAATAAAAGAAAACTCTTGGTTCTTGCTTTTTGACACAAAGTTGTGCTTGTAGCCCACACTGACTTGTGTCACTCTGTAGCCCAGGCTGCCCTCAGAGTTGTGTCAATCATCCTGCCCCGGCCTCCATGTGCTGGGATTGCTGGTGTGCACCACCATGCCAAATCTCAGTTTTAATAACTGTGCCAAGATGGCGCCTGCCATAATTCCATAATTCCATAATATCATAATGCTGCATTTCTTCTGTCATAATCAAGTGGTCTGCAGAGAGAGTCTTCGAGACTACCTTAATTGTCTGCTTCCTGTCAGACTTTAACATAGCAATTTGAAAGTGTGCCTGAAGTGTTTTTTCCTACCCTAGTTCCACAGTGAGAGTCCTGCAATCTGTATTTTTTAGGTTGAGGCACAGTCCGTGGGAAACATTGAGAGAGTGTTGTTCATGTCCGTAATTCCCCATCTTCCTTGGCGGCTGCCCTTTTGTCTCGTAGATGATTCTACGCCTGCACCCGATGAAGTGAGCACATTGACAGCCATAGCGCTCTTCCTGTGGTCTGCCAGCACTGAGATAATAGGAGTGCAGTCCCTGCAGAACGGCTGCATGAACAGATTTAAAAGTGCGCTGAACTCATGTGACCCGTGGGTGAGTTACACTTCAGCAGGCCACCATGTCAGGAATTTTCAGATGAGCTCACTAAGATGTGACAGGTGCAATAAAATGTTTGCAGTGTGGCTTTATTTTTTTAAATCTCGTTTATTTGTTATTGTATGCAAATGTATGATGTCTGTGTGTGTGCAGGTACCTTGTGTGTCCTCACCACAAGCATTTTTACTGCCAGGCCATCTGGTCAACCAGTAGTACGGCTTTTAAATTGAAAGTGTTAGAGAACTGTGTATTTAAGCACTAAGAGTGACATTTGTAGATGCTCCCATATGTCTGAAATATTTTATTAACCCTGGCCATAACTGGTAGAGACTTTACATGAGTTTTGTTTTTCAGTATTTATTTCAGTGATACCAAGAATGTTAAAGAATATTTTTATTAGTTTATTTTGTCAAAATCCAAGTTAATGCTTCTCAAGCATGCCACACACTAGGAAAAGAAAATCAGTGCAGAATATTCCTGGCCTCCACCCTGAGCTTCCTTAAAGTCTCCAGATTTATAGCTCAGAGACGTGTATTCTTAAAATGTCCCTCACACTTTTCTATGTCCAAAGAAATTTGGTAGTTCATTTTCTAACAAACCACTGAAATACGTGTATTTCACTCTTTGTCCCACACATCAATGATCAACCCCTTCCACTTTTTCCCCCCCGTCTTAAAAAAATGTTAATACTGTAGTAGGCATGGCGATACATGCTTTTAATCCTAACACTCAGGGGGCAGAGGCAAGCCTATCTCTACAAGTTTGAAACTAACCTGGTCTGCATAGTGAGTTCCAGGCTAGTTGTAGCTATATAGTGAGAAATTGCCTACAAAAAGGGGGGGGGAGTTAATATGTTACTATAAACAGTTGTTTCCAAAGAATCAAATGGGGTTGATGTTTCTAAATAGTGCATTTTTGTAGCTTTATTTCAAATCAATCCTTTATTAACCTCCCTGACTACATTGCATTAAAATCAGAGAAACAATTATATATTAAAGAAAGAATTGAAAAGAAATCAGACGTTCCAGTTTCTGGCTTTCCCATACAGCAGAAATATTTGTTATGTAAGGATGGTGATTTAGTAACTCATGTATAAGGAATTTCTTTAATCTCCACTTTTATTTAGTTGGCATTAAATTCCATTGTTCTCCTTTTTCATGTTGAGGTACAATGTGATTGTCTACCCAATAAGATCTGCCACATGCATTAATTGAGAAAATCACTCTTTTCCATAGGTTCAAGCCAAATGCTACCAGCTTCTCCTCTCCGTCTTCCAGCATTCTAATCGCGCCCTTTCAACTCCCTACATCCATTCATTAGCCCCACTAGTGGTTGAAAAGCTAAAGGCTGTCGAAAGAAACAGACCAGCCAGTAACACAGAACTTTTGGCTGTCCAAGAAGGAATTAAAGTTCTTGAAACATTGGTTGCTCTTGGAGAAGAACAGAACAGTAAGTGTTTACTATTAAAAGCCACTAGTCCAAAGTGAAGACCTGTATTATTTATGAATCTCAGTGTTAAACACAGGCTTTGCAACAGTGTATTTCCCAATAAGCAATTGCAGTCTGAATACATAATATATCTGCTCATGTTACTAACATAATGTATTGGGTTTACTTATATTTATTTTTTATGAGTGAAAAGTCACAATGAATTACTGAGGGCATTTTAACACACTGATTTTGTTTTTAATTTTCTAGGAGTGTGTTTTTAAGAACTAGGAACAGTACAGATATTTAATAGAATTTTTTAAATAAAATATGGGTTATAACCAGGGAAGTGTAAGTCCCAAGCATCATAAGATACCTCAGGATTTGATACTATTTTTTTTTTGCTTCATGATTAATGCAACATGCATTTATTGAACCAGAAATGCATACTTTTTTTTTTTAATGGTTTTTTGAGATAGGGTTTCTCTGTGTAGCTTTGCACCTGTCCTGAAACTCGCTTTGTAGATCAGGCTGGCCTCTAACTAATAGAGATCCGCCTGCCTCTGCCTCCCGAGTGCTGGGATTAAAGGAGTGCACCACCAACGCCCGGCCAGAAATGCATACTTTATACACAAAGTATAAGCTCTCTGTATACTTACTAGATATACACTAAAATGTGATTTTTTTAATTGTTATGGAAAAGCTAAAATTTTCAGCAATACCTTATGATTGAACATCAAGCTGCTCCCAACTTTCAAGATTCACTTCCCTGACCCAGGGACTAGCTCAGTGACCAAGGGCTCGCCTGCATGTACAAGCCCTAGGCTCCATGCTAAGCATGGGACTGGGGGCAGGTCGGGGGTCTCATCTCTGTCTTCATGCTAAGCTTAATTCTGAATTTGGGCATCTGTTGAGGAATTGAAAGTCAAGTTAGACTTCAACTACTGAAGGACAGTAAGATCAGGGCTAGCCTTACAAAGTGAATAAGGTTAAGTCCTATTTGTAAAATTTATAGTTAGTAAAATAAATACAATAAAGTTACATCATACTTTCTACCCAAGTTACCTACACATTAATTTATTACTTTCTATAACAGTTTCTTCAAAAAAAAACAATTTTTTATTCCAGTCCCTTTTTTTTTTTTTTTTTTTTTTTTTTTTTGGTTTTTCGAGACAGGTTTTCTCTGTGTAGCTCTAGCTGTCCTGGAACTCACTTTGCAGACCAGGCTGGCCTTGAACTCACAGAGATTCTCCTGCTTCTGCCACTGAGCGGGGGTGGGGGGTGGTGGTGGGGGGTGTTAAAGGCATGCACCACCACACCTGGCTGAACGTCTTCATTTTGACACCACTTCATCGATCCCTGCTGAAGATTGAGCCCATGGCTTCATGGCTGCTAAGCACGTGACCCAGCACAGAACTGTATCTCCAGTCACACAATAGCTTTTCAAAAGTCTCTACTATTTTACAATTTGCTGGGAAACTTTTTTGTTAAAAGAGAGCACATTTGCAAAGAGATGAGAAAAGTTAAATGATAATTCAAAACCTACAGGTTTACCCTCTTGGAATCATGTGACTATATAAAATTTTTAAAAATCTAAAAGATATCGCCATTAAATTAGTATCACTCATTCATTAATTCATTATTTGTTAGTACACGCCTAGTGTATGTAATCCTATTTATTTACAAGTGATTTTTACCATTTTTACCCCTGTGAATTGAGATCAAACCCTTATGCTGGGTAAGCACTCTTATCACTTAGCTACGTCCTCACCCCTCCTTTACTTTTCTATAACATTTAGTCTTAAATTTTAAGTTAAAAAATCCAGTTGCTCCAAGTCTTGCTGTGTTGTAAAACATTTATTATCCAAGTAAAACCATGTTTATTATTGGCACATCTTACTAATACTGCAAATTGGTCTGATTTGAGAGTGGAGATTATAGCAGTCTAGAAGTACCAGGGTTTTATGCCTTTATTTTTTGAAAGAGAGTCATGTAGTTCAGGAACATGGATGGGGCCTGGCTGGCTATTAAACTGTAATCGCACAAGTAGCATGCATTATCTGCTATATATTATATAGTACATTGTTTCAGTTAACAATGTCAAGCTGCGTGCTCTCCAGTCAGACCCATCTTTGCTGTCTTTTGTTACAGGAGTCCAGTTACTCGCTCTTTTAGTGCCCACTTTGATCTCTTACCTGCTGGATGAAAATTCTTTTGCCTCAGCAAGTTCCGTCTCCAAAGATCTTCATGAGTTCGCACTCCAGAACTTAATGCATATTGGACCTCTGTACCCACATGCTTTCAAGACGGTAATGGGGGCCGCTCCCGAACTGAAAGTGCGCCTAGAAACTGCTGTTCGAGCAAGCCAAGCCAGCAAAGCCAAAGCAGCCGCCAGGCAGCCGGCCCCTGCCACACACTCTGCACCGACAATTAAGCTAAAAACAAGCTTTTTTTAGTGTGTTCTTCCAGTCTTTTTTTTTGTATTTATATTTTAGGTAGTGAGTGACAACCTCTGCATCATTCCAGACTATGGATTGTTTTATTTGTATATTGGAATTATAATGCTTTGAAGTTGATTGAGTGAAATAGTGTTCACACCTCTTACTGATTTTTAAAGATCATGTGGTAAATATATTTCCATTTTTATCCTAATGATATCTATGTTTTGTTGACTTTTTTGTTGTTACTGTTTGGGAGTTTAGGTTTTGGGTTTTGTTACTGGTGACTGGACTCAGAGCCTTGCTCATTCTAAGCATGCACTGTGCTGTGACATACACCCCTAGACCCTAATTAACTTATTTTTGTAGACACCAAGCCATGATCTTTTAAATGTAAATGCTAAAATCATAATTACATCATGTAGTTGGGCAGCTTTTGGGTATTATCAGGAAAATAAAATGATTCAGACTTTAGCATTTGTCATGAAAATTTAATTGAAAAGCAAGCAGATTGCAAAATTTGACGCCACTCAAAAAACAGAAAAAAAATCTTTGTTTTATAGCAAAAATAGTATGAATAAAATCACATTTTCTAACCATTTCATCAAATATCCTTATCTTTCTGATGGGCCTTTAACTCTCACATTAAGTGTCTAAATGATGCTTTGTGTACATACATGTTGTTAACTGAACTGAAATTCTCACCTGCAGATTGACTGAAGTGTTTTGAATGTGGAATGCTATTCTACTTATTTTTAATGGCTAAAATTTGTTCTGCTTTACGCTTTGTAGTTACAGAGCCTCAGGTTCTGACTGTGGTAGTTAGTTTCATTCATCAAATATTTACTGAGGCCTGCTGTGGATACGGCGTCAAGCTAAGTGCCCGAGGGCACACGGAGAGAATTACAGGTTAGGTGTGCCTCTTATGCCGTGGGATTTACCATGCAAAACAGGTAACCGGTTACATGAATGTCCTCACACGAGTCAGCAAATTTTAATCACCAGCTTTACCAGACATGTAGTTTAGACTCTTTTTGGGTTTTTTTTGTTTTTTGTTTTTTTTTTGTTTTTTCAAGACAGGGTTTCTCTGTGTAGCTTTAGGCCTTTCCTGGATCTTGCTCTGTAGTCCAGTCTGGCCTCGAACTCAACAGAGATCCGCCTGCCTCTGCCTCCCGAGTGCTGGGATTAAAGGTGTGCGCCACCACCGCTCGGCTAGTTTAGACTTTTTATCAACAAAGGAGTGACATTTAAAATATGTAATGCTATTTGAAATATGCTACCTGCTGCTTATTCTCTCATACCTGTACTGATTAGCCCATCTTGGTCTTTTAGATGCCTCAGAAGGTATCCATCTCACTGGTTTTCTGACCGACTTTTCTTTCTACAGGGTTTATTTTAATTTCAGACTCGGGCTTCCAATGTTTATCTTCTTGCTTTTTTTGTTTTTGTTTTTGGTCAAATTCTATTAAAATTATTCCTCATGTCATGTAATTTCAGTGATTGAAAGTGTCTGGTTCGGGCTGGGGATGTATTCAATGGTGGATAACTTCCCTAGTGTGTGCAAAGCCCTGGGGCTCAGCCCCCAGTACTGGAAAAATAAAGTACAGTTTAGTGGCATTTAGTATGTTCACAGCAATCCTTAGCAGTCACACAGTTTCATTGCTCCAGAGAACCCTGCATCCTTTGAGCGATCTCATAGCCTCTTTCTTTTTTTTTCTTTTTTCTTTTCTTTTCTTTTTCTTTTTGGTTTTTTGAGACAGGGTTGCTCTGTGTAGCTTTGGAGCCTGTCCTGGAATTCACTCTGTAGCCCAGGCTGGCCTCGAACTCACAGAGATCCGCCTGCCTCTGCCTCCCAAGTGCTGGGATTAAAGGCGTGTGCCATCACCCACCAGCCATAGTCTCTTTCTTTCCCCCCAGACTTAGGCGGCCACCTCCCATCTGCTATCTGTCTACATTTCCATATGTGGACATGTATTATATGGAGTCATGTGTTCTTTCATGACTGGTTCCTTGACTCTTACATTTTCAAGGATCATCCATCCATCTATCCATCCATACTGTATCGTGAATCATCCTGTCACTCTTTTTTAATGGCGGAATACTATTCTGTTGTATGTACACATTTTCTTTATCCGCTCATCACCTGAAGGACACTCGGGCTGTTTCCACCTCCTTCCTTTTCTGAATATCTTGTAAGTAATGATGCTCTGAACAGTTATGTACAGAATTTTCCGTGAACATATTTCTTGAGACAGGTTCTCATTCTTTACCCAAGGCTGGCCCCTAGCTCAGGATCCTTCTGCCTTATTCTTCTGGGTGCTAGGATTATAGGCATGCATCACAAACATGTATTTTAGTACCTCAACAGTATCTAGCCAGGAGTGGAATTGCTGGCTTAAATAATAATTCTATCTTTAACTTTTTAAAGACCTGCCAAACTCTTCTAGTATTATTTTTGTACACATGCATGTGTGCATGCACGTAACCCCTTCAACTCATCTATTTATGTAGATCCTTGTTTTTACCCTGGCTGTTTTTTGCTGTTCTTGGTACCTCTCTGGCTTTCCCTGATATTTCCCCTCTTCAGAGTAGATCATGCATGCGTTCTTTCCCATTCTCTCCCCTCCTCTCCTTCCTTTGTTAGTACACTCTTACCCTAACTTCTTCTAAGGTGCTGCCAACTATTACTTTTTCTAACCATTTCATCGAATATCCTTATCTTTCTGATGGGCCTTTAACTCTCACACTAAATGTCTAAATGATGCTTTGTGTACATACATGTTGTTACCTGAACTGAAATTCTCACCTACAGATTGACTAAAGTGTTTTGAACGTGGCATGCTATTCTACTTATTTTTAATGGCTAAAATTTTTTGAGACATGACATCCTTTTTAAACCATGAAATCCATAAATAATAATGTCATAAGATTTTAGATATGAGGGAACTAGAAATGGTATGACGATACGTGATGATTAAGTCGTTGTAGCTATAAAATAAAATCTCTTTAAAGAATTAGGGATGATCAGGGCCAGCCTGGTCTACAGAGTGAGTTCCAGGACAGCCAGGGCTACACAGAAGAACCCTGTCTGGGGCGTGGGGAGGGAGATTTAGGGATGAGAGCCAGATGGTGGCGGCACACGCCTTTAATCCCAGCACTTGGGAGGCAGAGACAGGCAGATCTCTGAGTTCAAGGCCAGCCTGGTCTATAGAGAAAGTTCCAGGACAGCCAGGGCTACACACACACACAAAGATGACTCAGTCAGTAAAGATCTTGCCACACAAGTGTGAGAACAAGCACAGCATAGCATGTAGTATTTAGTCTGATAAGCAATTTTTACATATAGATAAATGATAGTATACATATATTAAATCCAATGTAGCACACGAGTTTAAATGTAGCAGATCACCACTGTCAAGAGCTGCTGGACTTTGGAGATGGCTCAGTTGGTATAAAGTGCTTATCTGCAATACTGAGGACCTGAATTCAGATCCTACTTCAGTCAGGCATGGCAATGTGCACCTGTAATCCCAGGCTGGGAGTTGAAGCAGGAGGATACACATGCATGTGCACCCATACACACTCATGCACACACATGAACACATACATCACATGCACAGTTTTTAAATTTAGAAAGCTGACATTTCTGTTGTATGATAGGCACTGTACTAGTCTTTCTAAATCCCCTCAAATAATGGCAAACAATAGGCATAATTAACCCAAATTTCAAAACATACTCAATTATAACATTCCTATTCCTCACATTTTCTTCATTCTTTTTTTTTGTTGTTGTTGTTGTTGTTGTTTTTGGTTTTGGTTTTGGTTTTTTGGTTTTTTGTTTTTTTTGTTTTTAATTATGTATACAGCGTGTATGACTGCAGGCCAGAAGAGGGCACCAGATCTCATTACAGGTGGTTGTGAGCCACCATGTGGTTGCTGGGAATTGAACTCAGGACCTCTGGAAGAGCAATCAGTGCTCTTAACCTCTGAGCCATCTCTCCAGCCCATTCTTCATTCTTAATTAGAATTTTTAGGTTGATGTCAGAAATGGTTAGAAAATAGCTATAAATAAATGTCTTGTTCAATACTTTCCACCAACTGAACTATTTTTAAAACCCGACTTAATCATCACGTATCATTATACCATTTCTAGTTCCCTCACTCATATCTAAAATCTTATGACATTGTTATTTATGGATTTCATGGTTTAAAAAGGATGTCATGTCTCAACCATAACTTAGGGAAATTATCCTGAGCTAGTGATGAAGAGTGTGGTGGTTGTACATGCTCAAGTGACCAGTGCCAGTCCCGCCGCAGCCTGGGTTCACCAGATGAGTTTCACACAAGTGGCCACCCCTGAATAGCTCCAGCCATCTTTATTTATACATCAAACACAAGCATGTTTTTCCATACCAACGAGTTTTTCCCATCCTGCAACGTTAACCTCCATCAAAAACAAATAGGTCAGATATGTTTTTCCCCCAACTTTTACATCAAAACATCTTTAAACCAAAAACAACACTTATCATTTTGTTCGCTTGGCCAAATATCGAGCCAGGTACATCATCCTGTCTTTACAAAACCAAAAGGTGATTGACATAGGCATACCTTATCAAGAACAACAATCCCGTTCAAAGCATATTTACAGAAAGAGGGGTGAACTGCCTCTGATCCTGTCAGCACTGAATCAGGACAGCTCCCAGGATCTGAAGTGACAGCTGGCGCCCCCAGACAAGAAACCTGAGAAGCATCAGCTCCCAAAGAATTTTAGGGGAACATATTCGAGAAAAAAAAGGGGTTCCAGGAATGATCACATCTGTCCCGTGCATGATTGACAAACTGACACTAAAACTGTCAAGAGAACCATCAATATTATGAGAAAGAGGAGAGCATGCAGGCCGTGCAGTCCCAGCAATATTCTGCACTGTCCCAGGGTCCACTGGTCTTTGCTGAGTGAGACTGTCCCTGTGGGCTTTGGCCTCATGGAGACCCAATGGACAAGCACTCATATACTGGTCCAAAACTAAGCCACACAACCCCCAACAGGCCAGCGCTTCTCATGCACATGTACTTGTCTTCACACTCCATTATATATATTTTATATATATATATATATATACATGCTTATATATGCACATATATGTATATATAGCTGTAATGGGGATTTAACCCATGGCCTTATACATTTCAGCTATCTAACACTAAACTATATCCCTATCTTAACATCTGTCATTTCATTCATTCTTT
>CABHPH010154356.1:0-19325 GCA_902168325.1 Peromyscus nudipes
TAAGTAGTGGCGGCCCCAGGGTGGATGTGGAGACTGGATGATGAGGCCGGTAAGGTACTTGGTGATGTTTGGCTTTATGCGCTTAATGATGGTTGCCACTGTTATTGTATGGTCCCTGTGGCACCCAGAGATGGCTGTCTTTCCACTATCATTTAGTACCAGGAGAGTAGGGAGTGGCTGGTGGTCACTCTGGCAGTCAGCAGCAGCGCTGGGCTCCAGTCTGGTCATGCCAGGGTCAATCCTACAGTTCTGCCCACTGCAGCAGAGCCAGGGCCAGCAGGAGGATGGGGAGGGACCCCAGCAGACACCCATGAAGGTCGTGACCCAAGAAGGGAGCAAGAGAGGAGCCAGGAGCCCATGGAGGGTAGAACACTTGGACCTGTGGCCCAGCTTGCACTGTAAGGAAGGGTGCACATGCCAGGCCAACTCAGGGAACCTTCTGGGGTGTTCACCTGCTGTTCATCTTGTGCAGAAAAATACCAAATGGAAAGGGCTCTGATGATTCCCTGAAGGCCACACTGATGGATTCTGAGGATAGGCTCATTGATGGTTCCATCTAGGATATAATCCCCCCTAGTTGGATGTGTCCTAGAAGAGAGGTTCACCCATGTGCAGTTTCTGGGGTTGACGTCTGTTCCCCCATTACATTTTCTTTTTCTTTTCTTTCTTTCTTCTTTTTTTTTAAGATTTATTTATTACATATACAATATTTTGTCTACACATATCCCTGCACGCCAGAAGAGGGCACAAGATCTCATTACAGATGGTTGTGAGCCACCATGTGGTTGCTGGGATTTGAACTCAGAAGAATAGCCAGTGCTTCTAACCTCTGAGCCATCTCTCCAGCCCCACCCCCCATTAGATTTTCAAAGGCACTTATGACCCTTCCTACCAAGAGACCAAAAATCATAGCTATGGCTACAGCAAGGGGTGGGCACCCACTTCCTCTTTGCCTTGTTTCCTGAAAGCCGGTCTTGTTCCTAAAAAGCCACCACTCTGTGTTAGTTCTCTAGCCTCAGCCCACCCCCTAGGCTCTCAGTCCTCCCGGGTTCGAGTCCCCCCAGGCTCTCAGCCCCCCAGGCTCTCAGTCCTCCCGGCTCCCAGCTCCCCCAGGCTCTAACCCCTGAGGCTCTTAGCCCGCCTTCCCCAGGCTCTCAGCCCCCTAGGCTCTCAGTCCTCCAGGCTCTCAGCCCCCCAGGCTCTCAGCCCCCCAGGCTCTCAGTCCTCCAGGCTCCCAGCTCCTCCAGGCTCTAAGCCCCCCAGGCTCTCAGCCCGCCTCCCCCAGGCTCTCTGTCTGTCCTTACTCAGACCCCACGAAGAAAAGTGTGTAGCCCTTCAGTTGGGAGCCAAAGAGCTGCTGGAGATAGAAGTGAGGCCAGTGAATCCAGGGGAACCCTCACTTCCAGATTGGTATCTTCATCTTTATCAGAGTCTGAGGAAGGAGGGGGTTTCATGGAACATCCATACCATGGCTGTGTGGCTCTTCCCGTGAAATGAAATTGAGATTTCCAATTCTTAGTCACACGGCATGTTCAGAGTGCCTATTAGTCACATGTGGGCCCCATATCGGACAGTGCAGATACCCCACCCTTGTGGAACATCCTGATAGCGAATGCTGGTGGTGTTGAAAGTATTGGGGCTGGGGCAGGGGCAGGGTGCAGGGACAGCAGTTTTCCTCTTAGGGTCCTAGTGGCAGATGTCTGCTTCCCACTCTGAGCATGTCACGGTCCTCTCACCTCAAGGTCTGCTTGGCTTGCTTTATTGGCAGCACTGGGCGTGGCTTCTGCATCCTGTGGCCTCAGTTTCCCCTCCCTGTGGGCAGAGGCTTGAACCTGGCTGTTGCGGATGAGGGGTGGGGCTCCTCACCTGGCTAGGCAGGGAGCGGGTCAGCCTTCAGGAACCTTCCCAGAGCTGGCCTGTTGAGTCTCTGCTCACCTGGGAAGGTAGCCTGTATGCTTCTGTCTGAGGTTCAGAGAGATGTCTACTTCCTCAGGAGTATTAGAGCTGGGGTTTGAACCTAGACCTGGCCCTTTTCCCATTCCATAACCTCCTTAGGTAGAGGGAAGAGGTCAGGCCCTCTCCTGCCCATGGAGGGACCCTGGAGCATGAGCACATCTCTCTCCCTGCATCTCTGGCCTCTGCTGCTCACCTATCCAGAATGGATGGAACAGGGCTGGCTGGCTCTGATGTCTGGGCTGAGGTCCCTTGAAGGCAGGGGTCCCCAGCTCCCCTCAGCTTCTGATGAGCCCCTT
This sequence comes from Peromyscus nudipes, assembly GCA_902168325.1. Taxonomy (NCBI): domain Eukaryota; kingdom Metazoa; phylum Chordata; class Mammalia; order Rodentia; family Cricetidae; genus Peromyscus; species Peromyscus nudipes. The sequence continues at coordinate 2,253 of CABHPH010154356.1, forward strand.
TTGCCTTTGCTCAGATGACCCAGCTTATGAAGGCCGCCAAGAGCGGGACCAGGGATGGGCTGGAGAAGACACGGATGGCTGTCATGCGTAAAGTCTCCTTTCTGCATAGGAAAGACGTCCTTGGTGAGCAGGGGCGGCACTCAGCAATGTCCTCGGGGTGGGGGGTGATGGCGCTGGTGCCTGGCCTTTTCTGAACTGAACCCCAAATGTCCGGGTTAGTTCCAGCTTGCTTCCCACACCTCTGACTGGCACGGCCAGTCTCTTCTGTGAGCCATGGGGCCTCCCTTCCATGTGTGGCTAAGGCTGTTTCCCTCCTGCCTCCTGGTTCACCTGACTTTATCTAGAACGTTCTTTGTCCATCTTCATCTCACCACTACTTACTGAATACCGACTAAACATTGTCTTCAGTGAACCTAACAGAACTTCTCCCAGGGGCTCCAGGTGCAGTAGGGCATGGATCGGACTGACAGTCTCTTAGGTCCTTGGGGGAGTGTGGAGATGAGCGTGGGTAGAGGTGAAAGGTGAGGCAGAAGAATGGTTACAAGGCAGAGAAGAGTGGAACTCTAGGGTGAAGGTTGATCATGCACAAAGGCGTTGAGGGTCAACATTTACCGAGTGTGGAGGGGCATCGTATCGCTAATCTGCAGATGAGGGGGACGGGTACAGAGAGGTCACAGATGTTCCTGAGGACACACAGGCATGGGGGTGATAGAGGCTGAGGTGAGAGGTCAGGGCCGGGTCAGTGTGGCTCTATGGGCCTGACTGGGCGCTTGCCCTTGCCCTTAAAGACACCAGGGTCACCAGGGTTTTAGAAGGAAGTGTCCCGTGGTTGGATCTGATCAAGTGGCCATTTACTCGTTCAACAAACCGTCTACTGTGGGCTGCTAAGGATGGGAGCCCACAGTTCCGGGATGCAGCTGTGAGTGGAGTGGCGATGAATTCTGCCCTGGATTCCGGCAAAGCTAATGCTCTGGTTGGAGTGATAGGAGGTGAAAGTGTGAGCAAATAGGGAATATAATGTCCAGTCACAGTAGGCGCTCTGGGAGAACAACATAGCCGGGGGAGGGGGGAGGGAGCAAGGAAGGGCTGTATGGGGTGTGCTGCGAGCCTGCAGCCCTCTGATGAGGCGGCATTTCAGCATCTGGGGTGAGTCATACGGGTAGTTGTGGGGAGGGTTGGTTGGGGAAGTGACGCAGGTGGAGAGGGTCCTGTGGTGCCTTTTTGCTACTCTCGTGTTGGCTGCCTGGGCCTTCCTGGCTTGCACAGGCCTCCTGCACCTGCCAACCCAAGGCTTTGCCTGGGACCTGCCACTGGCAGGAGGTGAGGGTTCTGCTGCCCACATGCTCACCTGCCCAGCATTGGTTCTTCTCCCTGCCCTGGCCACTCTTCCGAGATAACCCAGTTCCCGAGCCCCCACTCAGGTCTCCACCTCTTGTTTTTTGATGCCCACCAGGGCACTCACTGATCCCTTCTTCCAGATAATGTCCAGACTGGGGCCCTCAAAATGTTCCCAGTAAGGCCCAGCACCTGTGACATGTTACATCTTTGGGGACAACAGGCAAGAGTACAGGGGGACAAAGATGTAGGACAGTAGGTGAATGGCCTGTGATGTCTGGGCAGAACTCTGAGGGTGCCAGACCTTGGGTGGGAGGCGGCCTTATCCGGGGAGTGCCTTCTGCTGACCTCACACATGGACTGGCGCGTAGAAGGAACGTGGCTGCAAGCCAAGGAGAACCCGTAGCATCTCCAGTCTCTTGGAAATTGTCCTTTTTTGCTGTTCTGTGCCTCAGTGGCTAATGGGACTAATAACAGTTCCTGTCTCCTGAGGCCAAGGAGATGATGTCCATGTTGCACACAGAAAGAGCCCTGCACAGTAGGCATTGTTCTTGACGACTGTCAGCCCTGGTGGCATTTGATGCCAGGGTAGCATCATGCTGACTTGGGTCCTGCCCACTCTCTCTGGCCTCACAGCTGGGACCTCACCCAGTTCTCGTAGAAGTAACTCTTTAACACTGGCTAAGCCAATCACCCCAGGCCTCCTCTACCTTTGGGGGGGCACTGGCTCCTGTAAGGGAGTACACAGGCTGGATGTTTCTGGGACACCCTCTCCACTCCGCCCACTAGCCCTGGGTCTAAAATGACCCTCCCCCAGAGGCGTTATTAATAGCTGGGCGGCTCAGATCACAGGGCAAGAATGTTACCCAGCAGCTCGTGGGGGAAGAGGAAGCCTCGGTGCCGGCGACTGGGGTGGATGCGTGATGCCCGAGGCAATATGTGGGCTAGGCAGGAGGGCCTTCACCACCCCCACCCTCACCCCCATGCTGTCATTCGCTGCCCGTCCTCCTCCTCCTCCTCTGTGTCCTGCTCAGGTAAGGGCCGACTGGGTGTCCTGCTTCTCTGGCAGCTGGACTGGCTACCACTTCTCTTTTTCTGTCTCCCGCTTCCTGCTGTCCATGGCTGTCATGGGCCCTGCAGCCTCTGATGGGACCCTCATCTCATGGGGTCTCAGAGCCCGGGAGGACAACTCTTCGGCATCCTACCAGGCCTCCTTTTCTCCTTAGGGCCTTGGTTGCTGTCAGACTCTGTCTGCCATGGGCTGACCCCAGCCCCAGTAGACTGGAGTCCCTGTCACACCCAGCTAAGCCTGCTCTCTTTGGGGGAATCTTTGCATTTTTAAAAATGGAAGAGAAAAGCCGATGGGTTGATTCTTCTTGGGCTGTATTTTCTTCCCCCCCTTTGGCATCCAGATGAAAACTATTTTTAGTGCCCAGTGATGGGGACATGAGTGGCTGGCCCATGCCAGGCTGGAGCAGGCAGAGTGGGCAGGTCTCGGCGGAGACAGTGGCCCTGTGGGGTGCTGTTTTCTCATCCTCCAACTCTCCCTCCTGCTCCCCCAGCCAAAGGCTCTCGGGGAGCAGCCGAGGACCATGGGGAGCCTGGGAGCTGGAGCTGGAGCTGGAGCTGACCCACTTGTCTCAGGGGCAGCTGTTCCCAGGTTTGATTCGGGGCTCTTTAAGTGGTTCTCATCTCCTGGGTCCTGGGCAGGACGTGGCCATCCCCGCCTTAGCTGTGCTACCCTCCTGTTGTCTTTCCAGGTGACTCGGAAGAGGAAGATATGGGGCTCCTGGAGGTTGGTGTGACAGACTTCAAACCTCCAGCACCAGAGCTGGGCCCCATGCCAGATGGCTTGAGTCCTCAGCAGGTCTGTGGGGAGTGGGGGCATCTGCCAGCCTGCTGCCTGGGGCTATGCTAGTTAGAATCTGAGGGGAAGTGACTATGAAGGCAGGGTGGCTTTCGCAGGGAATTGGACTCCGTGTGTTCCATACAGGGTCTGGAGACGGTGAGGTCCCAGAATTTAGGATGCTTAAGACCCACTAGCTCTATGACTGCCAGAGCAGGGGTGTCTCTTGGTCCATCCCATGTGGCTCTGGGGCTCCCATTCTTCTCGCCTTTGGGATCCTTCATACATCAGGGACAGGTTCTGCTCCTCAGATCCCACATCCTGACTGTGCTCTTGGCCCGAGCAGGTGGTTCGGAGACATATCCTGGGTTCCATCGTGCAGAGTGAAGGCAGCTACGTGGAGTCGCTGAAACGGATACTCCAGGTGAAACTCCAGAGGACTTGAGGGGTCTCTGGGATGAGAGCGGGCAGGGCTCTGGAGGGTTATTTTATAAAGAGCATCGGGGGACTGTGGTCGTTTTACAGAGAAGGGGTTAAAAGTCATTCCTGCTTCCGAGGAACAACAGGACGTGTGGGGACGCCAGGGGTTTCCAAGGCCGCTGTCTGTAGTGAGAGCTGCATTCTGAAGTGAAACTGGCAATCTCTGAAATGAGAGCCAAGGCATGTGTTCCCGTTTGTGCCTGGAAGGGACTGTGTCTGCCTGGCCATTCAGATAGCCCTCAAAGCAAGGGTGCACAGGGGGACGCCCCCTCTTCCTCACACTGGGGTGCCCAGTGACATGTATGTGGACCCTTGTCTGGTTTGGGTTTCCAAGACCTGGACTCCTCAGGGATGTTGGAATGGAGCTGCTGGTGTAGGAACAGTTTGGGACCCGTATGAAGGAGCCCAGACATCATACAAAGTGTCTGGAGAGTGTAGTTCTGACTCTGAGAGTTCAGGGAACTGTGGTGACCTGAGACCTCACCGCTCAGCCACACAGATGGTTCTGAGCTTCCCCCTAGCCAACCTTGGCCCTGAGCCACCTACCCAGAGTCCTCACACACAGATGGTGTAGAATGATCCTCTTGCTCCCAAGGCAGCTTAACACAGAAGTTCCTGAGTGGGAGGCGTTGTGGAGTGACAGACAGGGCAGAAATGTCACATTCAAGGAGAACCTTCTAGAAACATCCATGAACAAGGCAGGATGCGTTTACCTGCATCAGGAAGGCCCCACTGGGCAGGGGGGTCTGCTCAGTTCTCAGCCTGCCTTGTCTAGGTGACCTTGAAGAGAGCTGGTCTCATTCTCGCTCCCACCCATCCTGGCAGGATTACCGTAACCCACTCATGGAGATGGAGCCCAAGGCCCTGAGCGTCCGCAAGTGTCAGGTGGTCTTCTTCCGCGTAAAGGAGATTCTGCACTGTCACTCCATGTTCCAGATTGCCCTGTCCTCCCGTGTGGCTGAATGGGACTCCACTGAGAAGATTGGGGACCTCTTTGTGGCCTCAGTAGGTGTTTCTACTTAGATTAGCTGGTCCAACCTCCACCCTCACCTGGTTGCCTTGTCTAAGTCAATGATATCAGAGCCCCTGAGTCATTATGTCCTGCACTAGAGGTTGGGCATGACACCTTGATGTCCTGTAAGAGGTGTGCCAGGCCAAGACAATGTTGAAGCCAGGATATAGTGGCAGCATTGCTCAGAGACCAACCTCATGGGCAGCTTCCGACACGGTGCAATTTCCTTTCTAAGCATTCTGAGATCTAAGTGTGATCAGTGAGGCTTGCACATGCTGGCCCAGGCTGCATTCATAGCTCCAAGACAAAGCCTCAGGATCTGGGGGAAGAGCCCTGGATCACGGTGCAGGGGTCATGGTTCCAGTTTGGTTTCACAGCCTCAGGCAGGTCTTGGGATGTCTCTGGGCTCGGATTCCACACCTGTGGAATGAGGGGTGTACCGGAGTCCTGCTTGTCAAACTGAAACCCTCAGATTTCAGAGAGGGAGTGGGTGAGAAATGGTCCAGCCAACTTTGCTGGGTTGTAAGCCTCTGGGTTCCACTAGTGGAAGGATAGTTTGAGAATGACAGTGCTTGGGAGAGCTTAGATGTGACATCCCAGGTGGGTGTGCCTGGGGCCTGTGGTGAGAGATCGACATCTGTAGCTTAGCTGTGGGTGCATCTCCCCAGCGAGGGCTCAGGAACATTTCATTTCCTGACCATGGTAAGGAAATAGATGGCGCCCAGGCAGCATCCCTGCCCTAGGCTGCCTTCTCTCTCTGGTGGGTTCTGAGTTGCTGTAGAAAAACTCTCTGCTTCCTGTCATCTCGAGACAATCTTCGCCGCTCCGAGACTCCTTCCCTGAGCAGGGTCTCAGAAGCATGGTAGGGTGGGTGCAGCTGCCCCCTCCACCATGTTGATGCAGCTCCTGTTTCTGTTTCTTACAGTTCTCCAAGTCCATGGTCCTAGATGTGTACAGTGACTATGTGAACAACTTCACCAACGCCATGTCCATCATCAAGAAGGCCTGTCTCACCAAGCCAGCGTTCCTGGAGTTCCTCAAGGTACCCTAGGGCCATGCAGTCCGCACTCACAAGGGATGGACTTGGGGAGGTGCCTCAGGAGAGAAGGGACATTGTCGTGTCAACTTTGGCATCACGGCTATGGCGAGATTATCTAGGAACCCAGTCTCCAGGGAGATATCCCTTCTTGCCCTTAGAGGAAGAGGAGGGGGTTAAAGGGTCTGTGTAGTCAGCTCAGGATCCTGGAGCCCATCAGGGTGTAGGGCAAACCTGGCACACAGACGGATCTGTGTGGTGGGTACCACAGGGTTGGCCTGTGTTCCCACAGCCTGTGGCTTCCTTGTTTGTGAAGGGACATGGGCATCTCCAGGTCTTGGACTTCACCCAGGAGCAAAAAAGTTTCAAGACTTTGGGAAGCTACAGAACTCTTTAGCTGTGGCCAGGCTCCAAGATCCTCTGTGGTGGGGTGCTGTGAGTGAGGGACACAGCCCTGCATCCAAAAGAGGACACAGGGGGATGACATGTTGGGGCTTTGGCAGGAGAGCTCTCTGCCCCACTGATGAAGACGTGGACCCGGAATGCTTTCTCAAGGGGGAACCATCTGATATGGGTCTTGGGGGAGACAGTTAGAGGGCTGTTTCCAGAGAAAATACTGACAAGAGTAAGAGGCAGGAATGTGGGAGCAGGCAAGGCTGGAAGGATTCTGGGGGCATGGGTACCCCATAAAGAACGCTCCCTGGGGCAGTGTAGTTTAGTTTGGGCTCTTCTGGATCTTCAGGCCATGGATGAGATAAGAATATTTAAAGCATTGGGAACCACGGAAGAGCTTTGAGCTGGGGCAGAAAACGTGGAAGCTGATGGAGAAGCCGTGAGGTTGCCAGGGATATGGGCCAAGACCCACATGACACGTGGGTGGAGTAAGCAAGCAGGTGTGAGGTAGGACAGGGAGACCCCCATGCTCACCCTCACCCTGGCCCAGGCCTCTGCTCTTAGTTTACACAGAGGGAATAGTAATGTTGGTTCCTTATAGACGGCAGTGAGTAAACTGTTGGATTTTTCGGTTTTGCCTTCAGTGGCTGTTCAGGTTCTCCGAGGGTGTGGCTTACATAGGGCATGCCATGGTGGGAGGGTCCCTGACTGTGGATTCCAGGTGCCCAGGGAGAGGTTCCCAGGATGGGGACTAGGCCTGGACCCTGGCGCTGGACCCCTGCTGTGGAAGATTGACAAGTGACCCGGCCTTGTCCCCACAGCGGCGGCAGGTGTGCAGTGCGGACCGAGTCACGCTCTACGGGCTGATGGTGAAACCTGTTCAGAGATTTCCACAGTTCATCCTCCTGCTCCAGGTACTGCCTGGGACCCCCAGGGTCGGGGAGGGCTGTGGGTAGGGGGGTCAAGTGGATCTCATCAGTGGCCCTCTCCTGTTTTGGGGCTTGCTTTATCTTTGTCGACTTTGAGAGGGCAGCCTGTTGTGCTCAACAGCATTTAAAAAAGAAGATTCGCCAGGAGGTAGTGGCGCACACCTTTAATCCCAGCACTTGGGAGTCAGAGCCAGGCGGATCTCTGTGAGTTCAAGGCCAGCTTGGTCTACAGAGCGAGTTCCAGGAAAGGAGCAAAGCTACACAGAGAAACCCTGTCTCGAAAAACAAAAACAAAAACAAAAACAAAAACAACAACAACAAAAAAACCAACAACAACAAAAAAAGAAAATTCATTTTATTTAAATTATATATATGGATGTGTGTCTGTGTGTGGACATGTGTAAGTGCATGCTGGTACATTGGAGGCCAGGGGCATTGGATCCAATAGTGCTAGAATTACAGGCAGTTTTGAGTCATCTGGTATGGATGTTGGGAAATTGAAATTGGGTCTTCTGCAAGAACTGGAAGCTCTCTTTATTCACTCAGCCATCTCTGTAATGTGTGTGTGTGTGTGTGTGTGTGTGTGTGTGTGTGTATGTTCAAAAGTGTGTGGGTGTGTGTGCATGCGAGCACATGTGTGGGGCATGTCTTATTCGTGCTGTCTCTGGCCCTGGCAGGACATGCTGAAGAACACTCCTCGGGGTCACCCTGACAGACTGTCGCTGCAGCTAGCCCTCACGGAGCTGGAGACGCTGGCTGAGAAGCTGAATGAACAGAAGCGGCTGGCCGACCAGGTGGCAGAGATCCAGCAGCTGACCAAGAGCGTCAGTGACCGCAGCAGCCTCAACAAGGTGGGTGTGTGCCTGGCCCTTGGGTCCCCCTATGCATAGGGGCCTCACCTGCCTCACCTGCTGCTTCTGCACCTTTCCTGGGGTCACTTACTAGGTGGCAATGTTCTCTGAGGGAGGGGAACCTGATCCACTGGATCATTGTGATTCATGTTATTTTAGGACAAAAGAAAGTTTTGTTCATTCATCTAATTACCAGGACAGAAACCAGAGACTGTACACTAGTATCATAGTTAAGTGAATGGATTCTGAAATCTCCATCTAAACTTTATTTATTTTTTTTTTTTTTTGAGACAGTCTCATGTATCCCAGGCTGGCTTCAAACTCACTCTGTAGCTGAGGAGGATTTTGAAATTCTGATCCTTCTGCCTCTACTTCCCCATGATGGGATTACATGCATGTACCTCCATGCCCAGTTTATGCATGTTGGGGATTGAACCTAGGATTTTAGGCATGTTAGTCAAGTGCTCTATCCACTGATACAACCCCCCCCGCCCCCAGTGCAAGTTTTTAGCCAGTGTGCTGGTGAACACCTGTGATTCTGGTGCTCGAGAGATAGAGGCAAGAGAGCAAGAGCTTCAGGTCAGCCGGGCAACATAGGGAGTTAGTTCTAGGGCAGCCAGACATACGTACAGAAGGGAAGACAAGGCCAGGTGCTGGAGGCTGCAGTCTCTGTTTTCCTAGCCCATGTGGAGTGTGAGTCCCTCACTGCCCCGCGCAGGCCTGCAGATCCTACATCTGCCCTCATGCTCCCTGGCGGGAGGGTGGAGGTGGAAAGGGATGGTCTGCAAGTGAGGTGACCTTGCCAGGGCTTATGAGATGGTTGTTTCCAGAGAGGCCACATGGTGTGAGGTCACAGGAAGTGTTCGATGATCTGGGGAGTCCCAACGCTAGCGGCTGGCTCTTCCTGGAAGGGGATCTCAGCAGTGTGGAGAAAATGTCCACTGTCCAGGAGGGTGGCCTGGGAGACAGCAGTGTGGAGAACTCTCAGCTGGGACTGCTGCCTTTGACTTTTGTTGTTGACCTTTGCCAGGTCATGGAATCAGGCTGGGCTGGGTCACCTGAGGTCCTGAAGTCCTGAGCATCAGGCACTTCCATAGCTGCCCTGCCCCGGCCACAGGCAGGCTGCAGGCCTGTTTGGGCCCACATTGTTCTTTTAAGAAAGTGGAAGTCATTGACAGCATTTAAAAATTGGGATGTGCCGTAGACCTCAGATTCGAGGAACTGTCCCTGAGGGCTGGAAGAGCTGGTGCAGCAGCCGCCCTGTGTGGTTCCCTTCACCTGAGAGCGGTTGCCCACTTCCATTGGATCTTACTGTGGCTCCTCACTGAGGGCATGTGTTGGCTTGAAGGCGTCTGGTTTGCTTCACCTGTCTGGGAGCCAGGGATTTGGGGTGTGTGGCAAGGAGAAAGGGGAACAGGGCCCTCCCCTGGGGGGAGCATCCCATTCAGGATTGCCCAGGGTGGCTCCCCCAGGGATCATTCCCCGCCCCTCTGGACAGTACAGACTCCCCCATGCCCCAAGTCTGCCATTTTGGAATGTCTCTGGAGGGAAGGCATCAGTTCCCGAAGCTCCCTTTGCTGGCCTTTGTGTTGGAGAGGTTTCTTCCAGCAGCAGACGGTGCCTGGCAGGCCAGAGAAGTCTGTTGGTCCTGCCCTGGAAAGAGCTGTGTGTCCTCTTCCACTGCCCGTCCCCACCCCCACCCCAACACCCACATGTAGCAGGAGGGGGTCAGCCAGACCTGTTTGCTATCAGGCTAGAGGACGGATGATCTGAGCCTCAGTTTCCCCCTCCACTGAGTAGAGGGTGAGCTGGGCAGGTGTGGATGCTAATGTGGAGAGGGTGTCAGCTGCACACTGTGGGGTCCCCCCCTCCCCCCCTCCCCGCCCCGTCCAGGGGACCCTTTGGACAATCTGGAGCAGTTGAGGATCACGTCAGTGGTCGTTCTCTGGCCATCACCCGGAGAGAAGGGGAAATGAAACTGGGAGAGGCAGAAACAGACCCATGAGCTGTTTTTAAACAGCCGACTCAGGAGCCTCCAGAGGGGTGCTGGTGCAATGGTTTTCCTTTTCCTTTTTAATCTGTGTAAGGGACAGGGCCTACGGCCTGAAGCCCCAGGGACTTTCCTCTCCCCAGCGTAAGTCCTGGCAACCATGGCTGCCGCCTGAGTTGTGTTGTCTTGAGCTGGGTCTGCCTTGCTTATGGACGCTGTGGAGAAGTGAGGCCGCAGCAATGGCGGGGCCTCCAGCGACCTTGGGGCTTCTGTGGGGTGGGAACAGTGAGATTCCTCCCACTCCTGTTGAGCCAGGCGCTGCCACACAATGCAGGGAGACAAAATGGTGTGGGGGGTCATCCTGTGTGGGGGCCGTGGGGGGTGCTGTGGGCGCTGCACACCTCGGAAGCTGTTTCTGTACCTCAGGGCTGCTGAGCTGATCCATGCGGAATGCTCCTGAGTCCCACAGTGCCTGCCACACAGCAATGTCCACGCCACCAGGACCTTAGTTTGTGCGTTCACTTGACGGGTGCTCTGAGAAGCCGGGTCCTCTTCAAGGGACGCCAGCAGGGACAGGTTGGGACCAAGACTGTCAGAGTCACACTATTCAGTAACAGATTTCACTGGATCCTCCCCGACCCACTTAAAAAAAAAAAAAACCCCAGAAGGAAAAAAGTCACTTCTCAGAGGGATTTTGGATGGGGACCCCTGTGAAGTGGGGTGGGCTTGGTCAGGTGCTTGGGGTCTGAGAGTCTTTGGTCTCCCGAGAATAGGTGTTGTTGACCAGCAGATCTATATACATCCCCTCACAAGGCTGTGCAAGGGATGATGTGGGCTGATGCGGTTCAACAGTTCATGGTGAAGCCATGGGGCTCCTTCCAGGCCAGGTGTCCCCAGAAAGTTAAGTCTCTCTGTGACAAAGATGGTCTTGAACAGCGGCACTGAAACAGGGTCCTCTGTGGGCACCCACTGCACATCTAATGCAGGGCATCCTGTGCCCTCCCAGGGCCCCAGGCCTGTTTAATGTGCTCTGCTGTGGCCTTGAAATTCAGGCTGACCTTTGAACCCATGTTTGCCTGGCGGAGTGGCTTTGTGTGTTACTTGACTCGGTAGATACCACGTTCATTACTCAGGTGATCTGAGCAGTGGAGATACTGAGGAAATTAAAGTTCCAACTGAAGTGTCCTGTGACTGCCCAACCGGGGCATGTAGGAGCTGCTCAGAGACGGTGTCTGTTTGGTGAAGGTTGTTATGGGATCACGATACATGGGGATGATGGCAGAAGCCAGCTCACCTGAAAAAGAGGCTGCTGGGCTCTGCTCTGGCCAGGGTGGCTAGGCAGGTTCCCCAGGGTCTCCTCGAAGTAGAGAACACAATGTGTGTGCCCTGGTCTTCCCTGTCTAGTGTATCTTGTTATCTAGTGATAGGTGTTGGCTCTGGGTCCTCCTCTACCTCTCCCAGCTGCCCCTTAGTTTCTCTTTGTCTATAGAGTCTCTAGCCCAGGCTATCCTCAAATTCCTGCTGTTTTTGAGAAGTCTCTTTGCATAGTCCAGGCTGGCCTGAACCTCATGGTCCCACCCCCACCCCGAGTGCTGGAGTTGCTGCAGGCTTACATTACCACACAGAGTCTTGGTCTCCTTTTCTGGAAGGTGGGAGAGGATCTGAACCTCTGGCCTGGCTGTCTGCGAAGCATCCTAGATCGTGACACGGGTGTTGACCTTCTCTGTCCCTTCCTTCTGCAGCTGTTGACCTCTGGCCAGCGGCAGCTGCTTCTGTGTGAGACCCTGACGGAGACGGTGTATGGAGACCGTGGGCAGCTGATCAAGTCCAAGGAACGCAGGGTCTTCCTGCTCAATGACATGCTGGTCTGTGCCAACATCAACTTCAAGTAAGAGCCTGGAGTGGGGTGGGGTACCCCCTTCGCAGAGGATCCTTGTTGTCTCCCCTCTCCCCAGCCTCGGCACCACGGTCCTTCTGTAGCCCTGATTAGGTCTCAGATACTTGGCCTTCCTCGAACCTCCCTCGTGTCCTGCTCTGTCCTTGGCCCCTAATGCCAGAGGGATTTCGACTAGTCAGGGGCATCCTCTGACCCCAGACTCATCATCATTCACAGCCTAGGGCCACGTGCTACAAGACTCTGATCTTAGTAGGTCTGTGTGCTACAGACTCTGCTCTTAGTAGCTGAGCCTGCAACCTTGAAATTGAAGAGGGTTTTCCTTGTGTCTACCCCAGACCCCTTTTGCTTTATCTCACATGGGGTTCCCATATCTCAGAGCTGCTTGTACCCCCCACCCCAACCCCCCCCAGCAGTTTCTGCCTGTAGGAACATGGTTTCCAGCCCATGGGAGGCTGTAGAGCCCAGAACTGGGTTGTGGGCTTAGCCTGAGATAGCAGGAACTGGGCTGGTGGGAGGAAGGTGGTCTGTGGCTGTGCTAAGCTGCCGGGACCTCACATTTGGCTAGCACAGGAGTCCACACATGTCAAGACCTTTGGCTTCCCTTGACTATTTGGGTGATGTAATATATGGGGCCACATTGCCCCAGGCCATGAGCGGTAGGATCTGGGACCTGTGCTCCGCAATCCTCCTGACCTCACCCAGCAGGGTGACTCGCAGGTGTCCCTTGTGTGGCCCTGTAGGTCTAGGGGATGGAGACTATTCTCTGTGCACTCCTAGAATTCATGCTGTGACCTTTGCAGCAGGATCCTGGGAGAATCCTGAGGCTTTAAGAGCCTGGGACACAGCCTGGTGCAGCTGTTAGAGTCAGGCCTGGAAGTGGCCAATGACTGTCAACCCAGGCCAGATCTCCCACCTCCCAGCTTGGGTACTCAGTGTCGTGTGTGTGTGTGTGTGTGTGTGTGTGTGTGTGTGTGTGCATGTGCACGCGTGTACCCAGAGTCTTATTTACACTCTGCACCCAGCATTGGCTTGTGCATTTCTGTTCATGGCCACAGAGTGGATTTGGGAAACCTTGTGGCTGCAGATCTGGGGTCCTGAGGGGAGAAATCAGGGTTGCAGGCTCATCCACCCCCTGTCTTCCTGTCCTTCCATCTGCTCACCCATCAGCTGTAGATGGAGCATGCTCTGTGCTACTTCCCTGCTTCCAGCCTGGTGGAGTACTTGGCAAGGAAGCCTCTGCCAGAGCTGATGTGGGCGCTCACTCACCCATTCACTCAATCATTCATTTATCCATTCATCTCCAAGTGCTTTGAATCTTTCTAAAAACTTTCTCTTTAACGTTGTTTGTGTGTGTATGTGTGTGTGTGTGTGTGTGTGTGTGTGTGTGTGTGTCTGTGAGAGAGAGCATGTGTAGGTCGGAGTACAACTTTGGGAGTCAGTTTTTACTCCTCCCACTATTTGGATCTTGGGGATCAAACTCAGATCATCAGGTTGGTGGCAAGTACCTTTATCCACTGAGCCATCACGCCAATCCTGGGTACTGTGAATCTTAAGTCCCACTATGTCTAGACATGCAGCAGGGCGGGGACCAGACCACTACCCTTCTCAGCCTTATGTTGTTCAGGGTTGAGCATGTGTGAAGAGTGGGGTGCTAGCGCTCAAGTTTAGGGACATCAGTTTGCAAATTTGGCTGAGTCACTTCACTTTGCTGAGTATCTGTCTCCTGTTTTGGGATCCTGAAGCCACTGGGGAGGTGGCTGTAAGAATCAGAGAGGACAGCTGGTTGAGCCCCAGGGAGGCTTTCTGTGTGGTTCCCCTCTGTTCACACCTGGCCTAGGTGGCCATGCCTCCATGCTGCCTAGGCCAGTGGCCGGCCTCCAGAGTTCCCAGCCCCACGGGAATGTGCTGTCCAATAACACCTATCCTTCTTGTCTTTTCTCCAGGCCCTCCAATCACAGGTAGGTAGCTTGTGGCTTGGGGACTCAGGCATGTGACTCTGGTTCTGGGCCTGGGCTTCCTGGTGCAATGGCTTGGTGTGGGTTCCTTGCACTGCGTGGCCTGGCTTGGTTTGGGCCTGAGGTCCCATGCTTGGGCTGTCTGGAGCCTGGCTAAGCGGAGGTGCTGGGAGTTGGAGTTGCACTGCCTCTGGGCTGGGCTGCAGCAGACTCTTCAGCGCTCTTCTTCTGTCCTGCAGGGGCCAGCTAGAGATCAGCAGCCTGGTGCCTCTGGGGCCCAAGTACGTGGTGAAGTGGAACACAGCGCTGCCCCAGGTACAGGTCGTGGAAGTGGGTCAGGACGGCGGTGCCTACGACAAGGACAATCTGCTCATCCAGCATGCTGGCTCCAAGAAGGCCACGGCTGCAGGGCAGGCCCAGAGTGAGTACTGCCTGGCTGCTGCCCCTCACCTGCTAAGTGTCTAACCTGGGCCAGGGACCACAGCTGGTGGGGGCGGGGCCTAGAGAGTCTTGCTGTTGTACCTCAGTGCAGATCTGTGGCTTCAGTGGCACATGCGTGTCCCAGTGGTCTCATTCCCCACCCAGTGCTAGACTCCCTCACGCACAGCTCACACAGCGACAGAGAGAGGCCAAGTGTGAATTGACTCCTCTGGTGAGACCTTGGACAGGTGCCTTCTGTTTGTACCTAAGTGTGCCTCCTGGTACATCGAGGAACTAGGGCTACTCATCTTACCCCCTGATCTCCAGCGGTGCTAGAGAACTCAGTCTGTCTGTCTGTCCCTTCCTGGGCCCATGTCTCTCTGTTCTGACCCAAGCTCTCAGACTCTGTTGGAAGACAGGGGGACAACTTAGAAGCCAGAGCCTCCTGCCTGGTAGCGTCTCCCTGTCTGCTCTCCCCTTGCACCCTGGCCACCACCACTGTGCATCTGGACCACTGCAGTGGCCTCTGGCTGCTTTTGTCCTTTGTTCCCTTAACCCCCTGCACCTTCCCCAGAGCTTAGTTCAGATGTAGTTAGTATATGTATGTGGTGTAGTATACCACTACCTCCTCAGTGTTCTGATGCTCTTGGGGACATCTGCCTGCCTCCGCCCTCCCTCCTGGCCTCTGATGGGGCTCCTCGGCCTCTCTGGGGTCCTCACTGGGGAGTGTACTCCTTTTGGCTGCAGGGTCTTCCCCACTCTGTGCCTTTCTTGCCGTCTGTGTCAAGGACTCCCTTCCTTCTCTTCCCCATGCCCGTCTCTCCGATGGCCTGAGCTTGGGCCTGAGCCGCCTGGGCTCTTCAGGCCTCAGGCTGAGTTTTCTGAGGTTGCTGCATTCCTCACGGTGGGGAGGGTATGATGGTAGGTATGGGAAGTAACCAGTCACATTGCATCCCTAGTCTGGAAGCAAGGAGAGGTGAATGTTGGTGCTCGGTTCGCTTTCTCCTTTTTGTTCAGTCTGGGGCCCCAGCCCATGGGACGGCGCTGCCCACATTCATTCAGAGGGGGTCTTCCCACTGCAGTAAACATAATCCGGAAACTCCTCACAAAGCTCGGAGGTGTGTCTCCTAGGCAATTCTAGAGCATGTCAAGTTGGCAGTACTCACCAGCGTGACTGACCATTGGTTGCATGGAACCTTGGTGTCAGCCAGGGCCTGAGGCCCAGAGATACTAAGCCTCAGGCCTGGAAGAGTATGGAGTACTGCGCACAGTACCTTCCATGAACAAAAGGCACTGAGTTTCGCTTCCCCTCCCCACCACCACTCTGCCCACAGCCCTGCCTGGGTGCTTGCCTCACTAGCTCCCGAAACTCCGGAAATTTTGAGGCTTGATTGCGACAGCTGTTCTGGCCCTCTGAGGCAGTACCACTGTGGGTGAGGCGGGAGAGTGGGGTGGCCCCTCTTGGGTGCCTTCACCCCCATTCGACTCTCTTCTTCTTGCCCACCCCCAGGCTGTGGCTCTGGGAACCCTGTGTCCCCGACTCTGTCCCCCTGCAGCCATATTCCCCAAGCCTGACCCCCTTGAAAGGAGAGAGGCTCTGTAGATTCTTGGTTGACCTTAGATAATTTTTTATTATGTATTTATTTATATTATGTAAATATGGACGCACAGAAAGCGCCTTGCATTTAACACATGTGCTTTTAGCCCTTGAACAACAGTGAAACCCAAACAAAACACAAACTGGATAAAAACAACACTATAGAACAATAAATAAAATTCCTGTCCGCACTATTAATTTGTTGTGGCAGATGACATTTTGTTTTGTTGAACCCAGACTGCTCACAGGATAGATGCAGCATGCTTTCCCGTGAGTGGGTTCCCCGCCCCCATCCTGCAGGGTGACTTATGTGGAGCCCCGTCTTCCCACCAGTGTCCATCCTTTGGGCATTTTCTTTCTGTCAACACGTCATTACCATACCGTGTGCCCCTGCTCTTTGCTGGTTCCCCATGGACCTTTATGTAGTTCCACTCAGCCCCTGAATCCTCAAAAGCCCTGACCCATGCAGCAGAATGTGACATTAAAGTCACAATATCCAGGGGACGTGGAATGACCCAGAAAGAGGCCTCAGCAACCTTAAGTAGCCTGAGAAACCATGGCCTAGCGTGTGCCATCCTGTTCCCAAGGTGACACCCAAGGACTTCTCTGCACTGTCTTGCCCATCACTCTCACGGTGTCTCTTGCTACCCACCCATCTTCTGTATTTGTATCACCATTGGAGCTCTAGGCCTATTCAGTCCCCACCATTGGCTCGTCACACTGGTACCTTTCTCCCAAGCATTTTCTACCTTCTGACTAATCCCCTCCCCTCCCCTGCTCTCTGCCCATCTCCCTGGGTCCTAAGTCCCATAAGAGCAGGGACCCTGCCTGCTCTGCATAGCAGGTCCCCCATATGTCATTGAACAGTTTGCTGTTCACGGGCTGCTATAAATCTCAGTACTTTGCACACGCTATTCTCTGGCTTGGCCATACCCGTCACATTCTGGCCTGCGGTAGGCTCCTCAGTTCTCCAGCACGGTTGATTTAGTCTTATGGTCCTTGTGAGCCTTAGTACGACTGTGTCACCGTCCCAGGTGTGACACCTTCCTTCTGCTGGGACCTCTCTCCCTGGTCGTGTCTCCTCCAACATTGCCAGTGCCTCTTCTCTATGGACATGGCTTACTTTTCCCTGTCGGCAGATGCTTACCTCCCCCAGCCCCAAGGCTGAGTCCGGTGTCTTCTCTACCAGACAAGGTGTACCTGGGCCCGCCGCGCCTCTTCCAGGAGCTACAGGACCTGCAGAAGGACTTGGCAGTGGTGGAGCAGATCACCCTGCTTGTCAGCACCCTGCATGGCACTTACCAGGTGGGTGTGGCCTTGGGGGTGGTGAGG